>JAGVVM010021734.1:0-21120 GCA_019149425.1 Psidium friedrichsthalianum
GTGGGCCATTCGGATTTTTTTTTTGGAGAAGAGCGGGACAACTGGCTTTTGTCTGGCACTGCCGCCGAACCTATCCCAAATCCACAATGTATTTCATGGTGTCGATGGCTCCGGAAGTATGAGCCGGATCCTGGCCATATAACGATCATGAGTCTTGAAATCCGATGGACCGGGGTCGGGGTCTCGTGTACGCTGGAAGGCCAGTTAGATTGAAGATGGCGTAAAGGATCAAGTGCTCGAGGGAGCAATACGATTCGCTTGGTCAAGGTCCTCTTTGAGACCCCATTGAACCGAAGGAGCTACTGTTGAGAGTAAAGACGATATGAGAAGAAATACCCCATCTATTTGAATGAGCTAAGTTGTAATTTTATTCTGGAGTAGAGACTGTATAGAACTGTAAATTTCGAGGACGAAATTTATAAGGAGGGAAGAATTGTGACATCCTGAAAATTCGACCCATTTGGTCAGATTTTCTAAATGAATGGAGAACGCTTCGTTAAACTCTGATGCGAAGAGCGCTCACTCAGTAGTAGCTACATGAGATGACCAAACGCAGGAGGTGGAATGCTATCATTGAGACATTTTTGTCCCAATCATCCGCACCGTTGGTCTGAAACTGAGGCAGAGTCGGTATTTAATGAAGATTGACCACAAAAATGAAATCCGACGATGAGCAAAAATCATTAGTAGTATACACGATAGAAATGAAATCGTTTCAGAAGTGTCGCCTGAGGGTCAGCCGAAGGGCGCGGTGCAAGCAGACGTCAGAAGCAAGACGTTAAATGGAAAATTGTCCGAAATGCCCCCGGTAAATGCTCGTCCTTAGAATTAGATAAATTAGATTTTGAGAAATGGATTCGATAGACCGACACCAAATCCAGTCCGAAATTCTTCGCGCTCGGAACGATCGGTGCATTTGGCACACGCAAGTCGAGGCAAGTCAAATCAGTTGTCAAATCAATCAATCAATCACATCAATCATGTCATGGTTCAATTCCCAATGCAAATCAATCACTTACATCAAAGTACACATCAGTCACTATTACCCCATTACCTAACCCATTTTAAGCTTATTCCCCTTTTATTTAATTGTTTATAATCTCCCTCACACTCTCTCCTCCCCTCATTGTGTTCGGCCGACCCACTCTCTCATCTCTCCTCCCCTCTACATCTTCTCCTTCTTCTTCGTTGCCCGTCGCCCGCCGCCCCGAGGAGCTTCACCGCCCGTCCGCCGCCGTGCAAGCCGCCGTCTCGCCTCAACGACGCCACGGTAAGCTCCCCTAATTCCTTCCCTCGTTGTCCCCGTGGCCATGAGAGCCCCATGAAGCCGTCCCCGACCTTATCCCTCTCTTCCTCTTTTTGTTTCTTCAAGCCTGCCGCCGAACGCCAACGTCGCGTCGCCCTTCAACCTCCACCGTCGGCCACCATCTTTCTTGGCTCATCTTAGTAGGTTCCCCACGTCCCTCACTCTTGCTGATTCCGTGACCATGGAGGCCACCTAAGACCCGAACTAACCCTCATCTCTTGCTCTCTCTCGGCTAGCTCACATCCGCCGCCCTCACCGCCGGCCTGCCGCCCCATTTCCGTCGTTGCCGCCACCACCAGCCCATCCTAGTTAAGCTTCATCCCCTAAACTTGGCTTAGGCTAGTTTGTATGTGTGTATGGGTTAATGTGTTAGTGGAAGGTAATTGTGATTAGGGTTGTAATATGAGGGATTAAGCCTAATGGGCTCTAGACTAATGGTGTGCAATGATTGGGCCAAATGTGGGGCTGTAGAGGCTGATTTGGGCGTGTGGAATTGTGGGCCAAAACGAGTTAGTGGGCTTAAGGATCTAATTCCATGCTAATTGGGCCAAATTGGAACTCTTGGGCCCAAGTTTTGGTAGTAGTTTTTAATGGACGAAAATTTAAGTAAATCGGGCTTACTCATAATCTTGAATATGAAACTTTAGGGCCACAATAATGTACATGGGCCTAGGGACTTGATTTGGGCCTAAATGGACCATAATGGGCCTCTTAGCTTGCTTTAACATATGGGCTTGGGCCCTACACGAAATTTTACTGATATTGGCCTCGAATTATTTAATAATTAAAATTGAACCATGGGCTCATAAATGGTTAATGAGCCTTGAAACCCAAATGAGCCCAACTCGATTAAATAGGCCCAACTTACCTTAATGAGCCCAACCCACCTCATTGGACCTTGAACCCTAATAGGCCCAACTTAATTAAATGGGCCAACTTGGCTAATGGGCTTAACATATCGTAATGGGGCCGACTTACCTCATTGGGCCTTATTCTTGATGGACTTAGCTTATCTGTTGGGCCAGTTCTAAGAGTGAGAGCAATAAGGCCATGTCATGTGAGGGTCCGAATTGAACCCAGTAGACTGTGGAACTTTGGGCAGGGTACTAGGTCTACTTGCTGATAACCCGATGAATGTGGGTTGTTGACTGATTGTCATATTGTCATGCTGCTTGCCTTGTGTTTATGAGACCTATGATATTGCCTGCTCTGTGATCGATGCATCGTGTATTTGTCTGCACATTCTGAACTGTGAGCATGGCATGAGTCACCTGGAGTGTGACATGTTGATGAGCCCCTGAGGCGTCTTTACGCGGGAATTGGAGAGATAATGGGTGACCAACGTAAGGCGTAATGAACGCAGTTGAGATATTTGCCAAGTGGCACTGTTGGATGGGCCTGATGGGAATTGGAGCGATAAGTAGACAAGATCCACTGGGATCGGTTGGGCAGGCCGAATCATGCATCCGTTTTGCATTTGTTTGTGCTGCCACGATTCGTTGTTGCCGTTCATATTTGATATGCATGTGATATAGCCTTGCGCAGTCTGGTTATTCCTGAGTTGGGGTGTGGTGCAGTTCGCGGATAGTGAGTATACCCGAATTAACCGACCAGGAACCTTAGCCCATTGGATAGGACCGACCCCATTTGCATACCCTATCCTACGCTAGGTTTAGTGGTGAGCTTGCTGAGTCTCCGACTCACTGGCTGTGGTTGCCTACTTTTCAGATCCAGGTCGCCAGTGATGGCCGAGCCCCCTGTACTTTTTGGACTGCCTGTGCAGATCGAGACTGAGATCACCCAGCATGTAGATGAGGACGCCGTTCTCTGGAAGCGACGACTGACTACCATTTGGGTAGATCAGGGTGACCCGCATTTTGTACCCCATAGGTTCGAGGCCTGGATGAGAGATGGCCTGTTTGGTTTTGAGGGACCCCACAGTGACGCCCCCGTACCTATGGAGGAGGACCCTGGTCTTCTCCACTCCTGCTACCTATGGAGGAGATGTGGTAGATCCAGACCCCTTGGCAGAGCTACCATCCTCGGGCCGCATGGAGTCGATGGCCATGACGAGGGTGAGGCTATGGAGTCAGATCCAGAGGAGGAGGACGACCCTTGGGCAGACTACGACCCAGAGGAGGAGCCGCTGGAGTGACGTCACCTGCGTCGAGTTAGGTCGTCAGAGCGTAGGGTCACTTGACCATAGTGTGAGTTTCTTTTGGGTCTGTACCTACGCTGTTTTAAATATGTGGTATGGTATTTTGTATTGCTGCCTTCGTGTACTACCCCGCTTTCTTTCGTATGTATGTATGTGTAGAAGGCACGCTTCCGCAGGTTTCAGGTTGTGATCGTTTTGCGCTGGCGTCGTCTGGCCGCGACGAGTGTCATGGATCGTCGCTTGATTCGTAGGCCAGACACCACGCAGAGGTGTTTGACTGAGAACAAGGGTGTCGCGAGCCCTAGGGTTCGGGGCGTGACAGTGTACTTTGAGTTGACTAGCTGTGACTTTGAGAAGACTTGATAATGGCCTTGGGAAATTGTGCCATGATGTGTTGATGTGATTGATGTTACACTTGATTGATGTGACACTGATTTGACTTGCCTGGATTTGCGTGCCAATGCACCGATCAGGTCCGAGCGCGAACGAATTTTTGGACTGGATTTGTTTCGCTCATATCGTTTCCACTCTCGAAAATCCTAATTTATCCAATTCCTAAGGACTGAGCATTGACCGGGGGGCATTTCGTAATTTTCCATTCACGTCTTGCTTGCTCAACGTGCACTGGCTGTCTATCCTTTCGGTCGACGTTTTCTGAAACTGATTTCGTTCTTCATTTTGTTGATCTACTAATTCGATTGTCCAACGTCGATTTCATTTTGTGGTCAATTTCATTAAATAACCGACTCTGTCTCAATCTCAGACCAACGGGCGGCTGTTATGAAAATTTTTTCCCAGGTAGCCTTCTCCCCTTCGGTTAGTCATCTCAGGGTAGCTAATCCTGAGTGAGCGTCGACCAGAGTGCACTAATGAAGTGTTTCCATTCATTTGAATTTCTGATAAATTGGTCGAATTTTCAGACTTTCCACATATTTTCTCTAGGTTTCTGAGACTCCTCTAGGATGCTACTTGATTTATTTTGCCTTAATGTGATTCTTTCATTCATTGATTGGGTGCATTATTCTTCTGGTTGTGATTGATAGGTTAGTTTCTCCATCTGCATGAACACACTAGACTTTAGGAATCACGTTACCCAAATATACCTTCATGAACCTCTTAGGACTAAGAAATCACTCAACTTCGGATACGAAAGGGCGTCGATAGCAATATCGACGTAGCTAAGTCCCCGAACCTAGATCTTGGTTTACGTAGATCGAATGATCTCTCCCAATCGTTCGATAGGGTTTCCAGTCATACCCTCCAATAAATGACTGGTGGCGACTCCGATGGCATCCACCTATTCACATGTCACCCGACACACTAAGGTCGACCTCGATTTAATTTTCCTGACGCGATTTGGTATGGGCCTAGGAGGGGCCCGAGCTGAGGCCCAGTCATCAAATGGGCCTAGCAATCCATTAGCTCCCTCGGGGATCCGAAAATCTCGGGAGGGTCGCGACAACATGGTCTACACACAACCGGTGAGGACCTATTCGGAGAACCCTTAAGAAGGAACGAGACCAGAACGCACTTTCGGCCTAGAGATGCGGGCGATGAGGCCATGTAGGTCAAACAACCTCCCGAGGAGGAGTTAGTAGATTTTTTTTGAAGACATTGACCTGCTTGAGTATTTTAAAAGCGAACACCATCGGGTCCAAAACTTTACTCATCTCGTCAAGTGGGCGAAACGTCACAGTGGCTTTGAGAGAACGTGCATACCAGAGCCATCATTTAATAGCATATCCGTGAGAACAGAACGAGAGAAGCAGGTGGACGTTGCTTTTGTACCGCCCACCCCAAAAATCGCAGAAGTTTCCGATCCACTCCTACTCTAGTAGAGGACGTAAAGGACCGGCCCCGAGAAGTTGAAGCGGAGGAAAAGAGGTCCACTGTCCTTTACACCATTGCCCCGGTCCGTTGTCAAAAACTGTTGCCTAACTGTTGGAAGGGCACTTGTCCCAAGACCCTCCGAGCCGAATCCTCCCAGTTTCTCTGGTTTTGACGAGACCTAGTCATGTGTTTACCACATGAGGAAAGAAGGGGCCAGGACGCAATAACTGTCTCATGCTTAAGTTAAAGTGCAGTGTTGATAGATAGAGGAGTGTTGGAATTTAACAAGGCGGAGCCGAACGTGCAGCAAACCCCCCCTGCCGGATCACGGAGAGTGAAGCCATTTAGGACGAAGGCGACACTATAGGCTAGAGTGCATCGCCGATATGGCCAAGCTGCAAGAGGTGTTGGAGTTGGCTGCCGCATACCCAACCGAGAGAAAAGCCTTGAATAGGAGAAATAGAACGTTTAGAGAAACTGGCCATCTTGGGTATCCTCGATCAGCTAGCGGCTCAGTAGCAAATGTACCCGTTCGAGGATCGACATATCCTTGAGCGAGTTCAAACTAGAGACCGGTGATGAAAGCTTGGGGGAAACCCCATCTGAACGCTTGCTAAATGAAGAACATGTCACAAGAGAATCGACGAAGAACTAGACGACGAAGAAATCCATCGCAAAAGGGCGCATGAGCTGATAAGAAGTTTTTGCGAGAAAACCTCGAAAGGGGAGACATAGTGGACACTCTAGGCCAGGACAGCGGAGGTTATAACTACCGAGTGATTTACTTTGTCCCACCAGCTTCTTCGTTAGAACTGAGGAAATTGTCCATGACTGTTGGGATGGTATGGATGATCTGGTCAAGGATGAAGAATTGGTGGGTGCAGTTGATGAAATAACCCAAGTTACGACAATCTTGTGAAAGAAGAGTGCAGTCCAGAAACTTATGAAACGACTCGTCAACTTAGAGAGAGGCATGGACTGTATAATGGTCGAGCTATCAAGAATAGCAATAAACACATGGATGCCAACCGTAGAGGAGAGGTATCATATGTTAAAACTAAGAAGGACCATCGAATGGCAAAAATCGAAGATTGGCCGAATTGGAAGGACAGTCTAAGGACCTGGCAACATGGTGTCTGAGTTGAAAGCGATTTTCGCCCGAGGGGGAAGGCAGCATCGACCCGACCAGTCGCTATACATTTCCATGGAAGTTCGGAGGTAATGGCTGTTATTTAGATCACGTTTCCTGCTATCTCGATAAGATGGCTGGCCATCATAGGGATGATGAGGTCATCATTAGTAATTTTGAATATAGCTGATTGGCTCAGCTTTATACTAGTATCGTTCGATCGATTTCGATTGGATTTTTAGCTGGGAAGATATGGAAGAGCAGTTCATACGGCGATTTGAGGCCTACTTGAGATTCACGATCACTAAAGACGATCTGACTCACATTACCATGGAGGAGGGTGAGAGATTCGAGATGTTTGCACGCAGTGGAGGATGCAGGCGAAACAGATTTTACCTCCACTAACTGAGAGAAAGATGGTGGAACTTTTTATACGAACTCTTCCCAAGGATACTACGAATGCATGCAGCGTATGGGCTCCAGTTTTTCAATCATATGGTAGCATGGGGGTGAGACATGAAAGTTCCTCCGGAGAGACAAGCCCGAGTACGAGAAGACCCTGACCGGGCCAGCACTCTACGAAATTAGTACGGACTACGATTGCCAGAGGTGGAGTGACGTTTCACCGGAGCCGATAGAGATAACACCGGGAGCATGGTATCGTGATTATGATTCGGATTGCATCGATGAGGATGAACTGATCGTAGTGGTGGGGTCAAAGGTCCCCTTCGTAATCGGCTGGATGAGGTAGACAAATGGAGGACGCTGAGAGTAACTCTGCTGCGCAATGTGATCTGCCTATTAGTCTTGAGCTAGCGGGGGGGGGGAAGGCAGGGAGGGCGGAAGTTGAAGAAGATGAGAAAGGGTCCCTCTACTAGCAGATTACAACCCCAAGGCTGCCCCTTGGGACTAAGGTATTGGCGAGGTAGACGTAGTCATGAGGTCCGGCAGGTGCTATGCTCAAGAAGAAGGGTAACCTGAAAGAGAGACTTAAGAAAGAAGACGCAGAGAAGGCATTGTCCATCGTTAGGACAAGTGAGTTCGAAGTGATAGAGCAGTTGAGGAAGATGCCGGCCCAGATATCTCGCTTGATCTCTTTATCAACTCGGAGAAGTATAAAAGTGCGCTGATGAAGGTGCTGGATGAAGGTGCTAAATGAAGTGCACGTACCAGAGACTATCAACGAGGTGCAGTTGGAGAACTTTATGGGGTCCATATTATTGAGGGATCAGATATCCTTCTCGGATGAGGACGTTCCTATAGATGCTGGGGGCCCTATAACAAGGCTCTGTACATATTGGCGAGGAGCCACGGTAAGCAGATCTCCCACGTGCTAATCAATAACGGGTCGGCATTCAATATATGTCCGTTGGCTCGCTCAGGAACTTGGGTGTAAACAGGAGCTCATCCGTACTTCCAAGGCCACCATCAGAGCCTTCACGGAATGAGAAGAACGTGGTTGGTGAAATCGAGTCGGACGTCCTTCATTGGACCCGTAGGGTTCTCCATCGGTTTCCAGGTTATGGCACCTCCCAAGCGCCTTTGGATTTCTTCTGGGCAAATCATGGATTCATACAGCAGGTGCAGTACCTTCGAGCTTGCACCAAAATGTTAGATTCATAGTCGATGGGAAAGTGATAACCGTGCATGGAGAGATGAATTTTGCCACATACCAAAGGAGCGTGGTCCCGTATATAGAGCCAGAACGAAAGGAAGAGGCTAGCTATCATTCTCTCGAGTTGGTGGCAGTCACGCATGCATCTCTCGGGGCCAAAAGGAGGGTTCCTACACCTTCCCAGTATACTTTAGCTCCCGGAAAGATACTATTGGAATATGGGTTCATCCCTGGATGCGGGCTAGGAAAGAGTGGTCAAGGAATCCGTCGCCGTTGCAATTAGACACCAGCGAATATTGGACATGCTAGGATATACTGGTGAATTAATAGGGGCTTCACTTCTAGAGGCCGAGGTAGAGGCCATTATGGGGGGTCGTGGAAGCCGAAGAGGCAGAGTTAGCTCATTTATTGGCTCCAGGGCCTGGAAAGGGAAAACTAGCGCGATTAGTAGTCCACTGGGTCAGTTTATTTCTCCGAGCGTCCTAAGATGCTAACAGATGAAGCCGTTCAGATCGCAGCAGAGCTTGATCTGTCCAACCATTTCTGGAAGACACTGTTAACGTCATCATTGAGCGACTTGCAAGGACTCTAGCTCGTCTGTGTAAAGAGGCCCTCTCTTCCCCTTTTCTTTAATGCTTTCGATTCTTGCATTTAGATTCTGCATGATGTTTTCATTTTTAATAATTCATTTTTTTTCTTTCTTAAAAAACCCCCTTGGATCTCCCGACCGTTGGTCCAAGTAGTAATATGCTGTAATGCGATCCATTTTCCATCTAATAAAAGTCCACGAGTTTTGTTAGGGACATGTGGAGTAACAAATCGGTCCGATGATGATACTCGACTTCAAATCTTTGAAGCTTGAGGGCTGATTCGCCACATGATCCTATTTTCCTTAAAAAAAAACTTTTGGGGGAGCTGAGGACGTCCAATGAGGTAAGGACCAGTTCTCCTCCTTTTTCTTCGCTTTTAAAAAGAGTTTCAAAATGTTTTTGAAAAATTCATACATCTTTATTAGCACTAGCGGAATACTAACCATGCTTGTAACAGTTTAGGCATACCATCCCTGGTATACATGACAGGTTATTATGTAGCTCAGACGTATCGATGACTTCTCTTATGAGATTAAGGAGGAATGTGATGATGACACCAGCGATATCAGAAGAGACTAGAGCAGATATGAGGAACATAAACCCTTAACGGCAAAGGACACCGTTACAGTCAATATTGGGGATTCTGAGAATCTGAAAGACGTAAAAAATTGCGTGAAGGCTATCTTCATCAGAAGCATTTCGGTTTACTGAACTCCTCAAAGAATATCAGGATGTGTTTGCCTGGTCCTATGTAGATATGCCGGGGTTAGATCCAAGTATTGTCGAGCATTCGCTTCCAACGGACCCGAGTATTCTCGCTAAGAAGCAAAAGCTTCGACACCGAAACCGGAGTTATCAAAAAAAGACGAAGAAGAGGTGATGAAGCTGCTGAAGGTGCGATTCATTGAGGTGATTGCTTTATCCCGAATGGGTGCCAATATTGTTCTGGTGATGAAGAAGGACGGAAGAGTCGGAGAATGCGTAGATTACCGTGACCTGAACAAGGCAAGCTTGAAAGATGACTTTTCTCTCCCACACAGCGATGTCTTGGTTGACAGCACTGCTGGTTTTGAGATGTTCTCGTTCATGGATGGATTCTCCGGGTATAACCAAATCCTTCTAAAGGAGGAAGACAAGGCTAAGGCCTCGTTCATAACGTCATGAGGCACTTTCTGCTATTAAGTTATGCCTTTTGGCTTGAAGAATGCGGGGGCAACCTACCAAAGGGCCATAGTGGCCCTATTCCACGACATGATGCATAAGGAGATAGAAGTATATTTCGACGATATGATCGCAAAGTCTAGACCTGGAGACGATCACGTCTAGATACTAAGAAAGTTATTTGAACGACTTCGAAATATAGATTGAAGCTAAATCCTGCTAAGTGCATATTTGGAGCACGATCAGGAAAGCTTCTTGGGTTCATGGTAAGCAATTGAGGAGTTGAAATTGGTCCTTCTAAAGTTAAGGCGATATTAGACCTGGGGATACCCACGACAGTCAAGGAAGTGAGGAGTTTGCTGAGGAGGCTAAACTATATCGCCATGTTTATTTGTCAACTCTCTGACATTGCAAAACCATTCTTTAAGCTGCTAAAGAAAGGAGCTAAGGTGAAATGGGATTTCGAATGTCACCAAGCACTGGAAAAGATTAAAAGTTACCTCATCTCGGCACCAGTTTTGGTGTCTCCCATGCCGGGTTCTCCGTTAACCCGGTATCTTACTGTTCATCAAGAATCCTTAGGGGCTTTGTTAGCCCAAACAAGCCCCGAAGATGGCAAGGAGCGAGCAATTTATTATCTGAGCAAGAAATTCACTGCATCAAAAATGAATTACCCCACAGTCGAGAAGACTTGTGTCGCACTGGTGTGGGTACTACACAGGTTGAGGCAATATACCCTTCATCACCACATACAACTGGTCACAGAGAACGACTCGATAAAGTATCTCTTAGAAAAGCTAGCCTTAATTGGGAAAATTGGCTAAATGGCAGGTCCTCCTGTCAGAGTTTGACGTTAGGAGTTCGACTCACAAGTCCATTAAAGGACGAGCTATAGCGGATATGTTGGCCAAAAATGCCTAGGAATTCAGTATCCCAAGTGACGAGAAGGCAGAAGATCATATTTCCAACTTGTCCGAGGATAAATGGACAATGTATTTTGATGGCCCCGTAAACCTCGCAGGGTCTGGAACTGGGGCAATTCTAATATCTTCTGAAGGACAACATTATCCAGTCGTTGCAAAACTGACATTTCCATGTACCAACAACATTACTGAGTATGAGGCATGTATCTTAGGGCTGTAGCTAGTCCTCACTATGAAAGCAAAGAAACTGCAAGTATTTGGAGACTCCATGCTAATCATCTTGCAGACCTAAGGTGAATGGAAAACTAAAGACTCTAAGCTCATCCCTTATCACAGATTCTTAGAAGAAATGATTGAGGAGTTCGAAGAGATCAATTTTGAATACCTGCCGAGAACTCAGAACCACTTTGCGGATGCCTTGACCACCCTATCGTCCATGCTGCAAGTGACGGAAGGCTTAGACATCGAGCCATTGAGAGTTAACATTATCAAGCAACCACCTTACTGCATTGTGATCGAAGAAGGGTTCGATGACCAACCCTGGTACTATGACATCAAGAATTACTTGCAAAAGGGAGAATATCCTCCGGGGAGCCAAATGGGAGATAGAAAGTGCATAGCCAAAATAGCTACAAAATTTTTTCTCAGTGGTCAGACATTGTACAAGAAGTCATTTGATTCCGTTCTACTGAGGTGGGTGGATGCTAAGAAGCAAACTTGCTCATGAAGGAGATCCATGAAGGGGAATGTGGATCACACATGAATGGCCACCTCCTCGCTAAGAAGATCATGAGACTCGATTACTACTGGATGACCATGGAGTCAAATTGCAACCAACACGTAAGATCTTGTCATCAGTGTCAGGTATATGGAGATAAGATCAACACTCCCCCAAATGAACTCCATTAGATGTCTGAAGCTTGGCCGTTTTCTATGTAGGAGATCGACATGATCGGACCAATTAACCCTAATGCTTCAAACGGGCATCGTTTCATATTGGTGGCAATCGATCACTTCACCAAATGGATCGACGCCAATTCGTATGCCAACGTCACAGCTAAGAGCATTGCAAAATTTATTAAAAGGGATATCATCGCAAGGTACGGGACACCCCTGTTGACATTTGATTTTTAATCATCTTTTCTCTTTTTAATTAATGAAAAATCCATAAAAATTCATAAAATTAAAAAATTAACTTTGAGAACCTTGGCCAAGCCTAGAGAGCCAATTTTGACAAAAAAATGATTTTCATATTTTCAGTATTTTTCAATATTTTTTTTTCGAAAATTAATAGAAAATCCATAAAAATTCATAAAATTAAAAAATCAACTTTGGGGACCTTGTCCAAGCCTAAGGAACCAATTTTGACCAAAATATGATTTTTCATATTTTCAGCATTTTTCGATATTTTTATTTTCGAAAATTAATAGAAAATCAAGAAAAAAATGAAAAAAAAATTACAAAATCAACTTTGGAAACCTTAGCCAGGCCTAGGCAACCATTTTTGAATAAAAAATAATTTTTCATATTTTTATAATTTTTTAATATTTTTCAGAAATTAGGAAAATATTTAATAAATAATAGCATTTGAGGCCACAAAAATATGAAAAAATAGTAAATATTTTTCTTTTAATCTTCTCTTCATTTTGGCCAAAGAAAATCTCTAAAAATTAATCTGGAATCAGGAATTACTTTGTTAATCTCGTTTTTCAGATTAATTGAAAAAATTATAGAAAATTCATTTTATCTTTGTAATTTTCGATTTTTGTATTTATGGAGTCCTGACATTGTTCTCTAATATTTCAAATTTTCATCTTGGCCCAATTATACCAGGAATGACTCAATTTTTCAAAGGGCTTTAATTGAATTTTGCATTATTTTCAGCAGCAAGAAATAAGCTTAAATTTGAAAAGCGATTGAACTAGACATGCGGTGAATTTTGACCAAGCATAGGGGAGGTGTGTCGAAAATTGTGAGGAGATTTGGACTTAAAAAAATATTTCTCCATGGAATGAATTGCAAATACTTAAAATCTCAGGAACTAGAGTGCAAATACCTAACACTTGAGAGATTATTTTGTAAATAACAAAAAGAAGAGTTAGTGGAGAAATTAAAATAGAGAAGGGAAGATGGAGAAGAGGAGATGGAGAAGGGAAGATGGAGAAAAGGAGATGGAGAAGAGAAGATGAAGAAAATAAGATGGGAATAGAGAAGGGAAGATGAGATGAAGAAGAGTTAGTGGAAAAATTAGAATGGGAGATAGATGAGTGGGCTATAAAAGGAGGAAGAAGTGAGCTTGGGAGGGGAGATTTTTTTTAGAGAGAAAATTTGAAATATTTGAGACGGTTTTGGGAGATTAAAGAAAAATTAGAGAAAAAAAAAAGAGAATTCCTTTCCGAAAAAGAGTCTTGAAGATGGTGAGAGTTTAAATCTAGGTGTTACCATCACAAATTTCTCTACCGATCAACACAAGTCACGAGTTCATCCCTGTCGTTTGAATCGCAATCTTGATCCATAAGTTGACACAAAGTCCGAATTTGACAGTCAAATCCATCAAATCAAATAACAATCATAACCATTAAAATCTTTGAGAATGTCGTTACCTCAATGGATTGATTTAAATTTCAATTATGCCATGTCATATTCACATATCGTATTCGTATTGTAATTTTCTGCATTTTTCGCTTAAAAGATCCGAATACCAAATTGCAGCAGATTTTGCCCCATACTTGGTGGTGTAAAGATCTCTTGTACTTTACTTTCTGCAATTTAATTTCTGCAACATTAAACCCCAGAATGGGAGGCCGACCCACCCACTGGAGGTCCTTTATTTACTCCATTTAATTTCTGTAATTTAATTTCTGTATTATCAAACTCCATAATGGGTAGGCCGAGCTAAGGCCGTGTCCCTCATTGGAGGTCCTTTATTTACCGAATTTAATTTCTTCAATTTAATTTTTGTACCATCAAACCCCAAAATGGGTAGGCCGAGCCAAGGCCGAGTCCCTCGTTGTAGGTCCTTTATTTATTACATTTAATTTCTGTAATTTAATTTCGATACCATCAAACCCAAGAATGGGTAGGTCGAGTCCATTGTTGGAGGTCCTTTATTTACTGCATTTAATTTATGTACCATCAAACCCCAGAATGGGTAGGCCGAGCCATGGTCGAGTCCCTCGTTGGAGGTCCTTTATTTACCGCATTTAATTTCTACAATTCAATTTTCGCATCATCAAACCCCAGAATGGATAGGCTAAGCTAAGGCAAGGCCTCCCTATTAGAGGTCCTTTATTTGCTAAATTTACTTTCTGCAATTTAATTTCTGAATCATCAGACCCCAGAATGAGTAGGCCGAGCCACCTGCTGGTGGTCGCAGCTCTGCATAAAAGTCGTTAGCTCACTCTCTCTTTCGGCTTCAGGGAATTTTTAATGCTTTGAAAATACCAAAAAAAGTCATTCACATGCATTCCATCTAAAAGGTGAAAATACAAAAAAAGAGATCACCTCACTAGAACTTTAGGAATAAACTAAGCTTGAGTTGCTAAATTAGGATATCTATAAAATTAAGGTACCGAAAGGGCATTAGTTTTAATTAACTAGTGTAACCAAGTCCCCGAACTCATAATCTTTGGTTCGTAGAAGTAATTTAGTTCTCCCGCTAATTTACTTAAGTTTCTAATCGACCTATCAAAAATGATTAGTGGTAACTCCAAATTCTAAAATCATTTGAGCAAAAATCAAAGTTACGATTTGGTAGGACTTGGGAGGGTCCGTATTAGGTTAGTCAATCCAATCAACCTGATAATCCGTTAACCTGGAAATTTTCCACCGATCAAAAATTTTTAGGGTCGCGATAGCTTGGCGACTCCACTAGGGACTTGTTCTTAATTTTTGAAAATTTAAGAACCTAATGGACTTAGGCCTGAAAAATTTCAGGAAAATTCATTTGATTTGGCAATTGTTTGAAACTCATTCTATAGGTGTTATATGTTTTTGCAGATTGGAGTTATAAGGAGTGGAGTGTTTGACTAACCCTTTGTTTTACAGGCTTGATGTTGGAATTTTTTGTTTAATTTCGTACATTTTAGAAGTGCTGTTTTGATACCAACTGCTGTGCATATCTTGTATATTCTGAGGATCACGACACCTGCACACACAAGCGCCTAAACCCAAGCCGTGAAATTTTTCCTAGGTGGCCATAGATAGGGATCGATATGCAAAGCTGCTGCGTTTAATGGCGCTTGGGTTGTCCATATTTGATCCCACTCACTATCTGATGTAACAATTCTTCCCACTTGATGTTTGATTGCGCTTGTGGGTAAAGTTGTCGACTCGGATAGTGAGGGCCTTTTAGGCCCATATCCTGTCTCTCCTTTTTATTTTCTAGAGTCCACTCCTCACTTGAGTCATGCACATGTCTATGTGATTTGCATTTTTCCAAGGTAAAAGTAAGTTCTCTAACTTTATCTTGTATTTATTTTTTGTCGGTCCATGTTAGGTGTCGGTCAAATTTTGAACTTAACATCGTGATCATTTTTTCAAAAGAAAATAAAAATTAAGTTAGTATCCCATTTTCAAAAAAAATGTGAAAAAATCCCTTTAGGGAATTTTGTTGATCAATAAAGAATTTTGTCACATCTTTCCTGTTTCAATAGAAATGAGATTTTCTTATCAAATTTTCCCCTGAAAATTCATTTTGATAAAAGAGGAAAATTCCTTTAGAAAATTTGGTAAACGTCAAGAGATTTTATCACATTTTTTGAGTTATAAAAACCTGCAAGAAAATTCTTTTTGAGAAATTCACCTGTGTCCTCCTAAGAAATTTCATCTGATTTCTCAACCAAATGGAAAAAAAAAATTGAACTAATATAGGTGACATGAACCAACCTTTCTTGGATCACATACTCATTATTTTCTTTACTTTTACAGGAAATCACAAGTACCTCGAGCGGGAGTAAAATAGGGTTCAGCAATACACCAGAGATAATCTTCAGGAATATGAAAGGATGGAAAATTGATAATCCCTTAACCTGGGGCAAAAAAAAAAAAAACTTCCATCCTCCTGGAGACAGAATTACGTCAATCAGTGAGCATGTATGGGCTATGTATTATGATGCAACGGTGAATTTACCCGGGTTATGCATGGGGGCATTCTCAATGTATTTGAGGGGCTCCGATATTTTTGTTGAAAAGACGTAGATTATCAGAACCCATGAAGCAAGTATCTTAACCCGATCTTGTAACCTTCCTGATTAAATCAACCAAAGGCTTGCCTTAAAACTTCCTCGGATTCGAACCACGTGGAGGTCTTTGGAGGACCGGTGTTTTATTAATGGACATGGCCCAAAGCCATTTCTACCAACACGAGCAAGTGGACGCCGAAAGAAACAAAACATGGATGAAGTGGGGCACGCAACAGGTAGCCTGATTTATTTATTGGCGCACTGATCGAGTGATTACATCTTTACTAATTTACATGATTGAACGCGGGTCTCTAGGCGGCTAGTGGGGGCCGCCGTCGAATGCTTCTTTAGCGTTCTTGATATTATCATCTATCGCAACTAACAAGAGCATCAAGAAGAACGTTAAGCCTCAACATCTTCAGCACCTAAAATCATTTTATCATGCTATACGGGAGAGGAGATGGCAAGAAAATTAAAGCATAAACATGCGAAACTTTTCCTTCATTATATTCATCAACAAGCCTTACAACAGTCATTGAGGTGGAAAAGTAAAGCCAAATTGAGCCCTAATAAGCATCACAAAGGAGCTCAACTGACTCTCCATAAAATTAATACTCTGTTTACACCGAACGATCTGAGATTTGAGATCTGCAAGCTTGAAGAACAGGCAGTTACATTTCTCCTTGTGCCTGGCTGCATTAACTTCATGATGATCAACGACGAATTTCAAGTTCTCGATTAGGTCTCTCTCAAATGCTATATCAGCCGTTAGATTGTCGAGCCTTTCCTCCAACCACTCACATCTGAATTTCATCACGACATCACTCAGGTCATGCTCAAAGTAAGTCTGGTTTAAGGCTAGGTGCTCCACCAGCTTTTCCCTCTCATGAATCAACAGCGAGACTCGTTCATCAGCAGACTTAACGGCCTTCTTGTACCGGGCAACTGCGTGTTCTCCAGACTCTAAGCATTCAGATCGATCCTATAGCGTGCTTTCACGACGCGGGCTAAGGTGACCGTTTCCTGGGTATTCTGGCAAGCCTCCAGAAAGTTAATGAAGACATGTGGGAACGCCCTACATTCCCTCTCCAAGTTGGTGCCTTCGATCGAAGAGGCATTTTCTTCCCTAAACAAACCGAGGATCTCAACTTTGACACTTGGATGATGGGTTATGTGAATATAGCCTCGGCCAAGAAGATGATAAAGTCTCTCCCATTTGAACATAACTTTAGCCGGAAAGATGTGTGTAGGAAGATTGGCCATTATCGAGGAGGGAAACAAGGCTGACGAGTAGAATATGAAAGATAAGAGGAGAGAAGTGAAGTAGACGATTGGAATGTGAATGTGATAATCTGCTTCGAGCTAAATATTGATTACATATGGACAGTCTCTATTGGCCAGATTTTCCTATCTACCATCCCCTTTCGGTGTCACCTCCGTTGGCTCGAATCCCCGTCAATCGGCAATCTCGAGCCAAACATGTAAAGACCCGGGCCCACTACTCGCAAGATATTGTCCGCTTTGGATACACAGTCCTCACGGTTTTGTTATTCCAAGGGTCGCCCATATAACCCTCAGAAAAGGCCTCTTGCAAGATAAAGGCAAGCTCAAGCCTTATAAACCAGCCCAGGAATCTCCCCCTAAGCGATGTGGGACAAGGAGTTGTGCACACCCCCTACATGGGATGTCACATACTCCCTCCCTCAGCGGCACAGCGTCCCCGCTGTGCACTACGTGCACCAGCGAGCGCCTACTGCAGTTTACACATGCTTTCGGGAGTCGACTTTGATACTAATTGTAAAGACCTAGGCCCACTACTTGCAAAATATTGTCCGCTTTGGACACACAGTCCTCACGATTTTGTTCTCCCAAGAGTCGCCCATACAACCCTCAAAAAAGGCCTCTTGCAAGTTAAAGGCAAGCCCAAGCCTTATAAACTAGCCCAAGACTCTCCCCCTAAGCGATGTGAGACAATGAGTTGTGCACACCCCCTCCATGGGATGTCACATACTCCCCCCCTCAGCGGCACAGCGTCCCCGCTGTGCACCACGTGCACTAGCGAGCGCCCACTACCGTTCACACATGCTTTCGGGAGTCGACTCTGATACCAAGTTATAAAGACCTAGGTCCACTACTTGCAAGATATTGTCCACTTTGGACACACAATTCTCACGGTTTTGTTCTCCTAAGGGTCGCCCATACAACCCTTAGAAAAGCCTCTTGCAAGTTAAAGGCAAGCCCAAGCCTTATAAACCAGCCCAGGACTCTCCCCCTAAGCGATGTGGGACAAAGAGTTGTGCACACCCCTCCATGGGATGTCACAAAACAAATCCGAAATCTCTGGGAAAATTTTGAGGGGACGCCACCACTTTAAAAAAGAAAGAAAAAAAAGATAACCTGGGTGGGAGACAAGGCAATCTGTAGCAGAAAAGAAGAAAAGACTTGTCTTCATTTGTAGACAGAGAAAAGAGCTCGTCTGCAAAGCCAACACTTGAGACAGGCGGAAGAGATAACGATGGGAGCCCTACCACTATGAAAAGATAAGAAAAGATGAACCGAGCAAGAGACACGGCGAAAAGGGTTGAGAAAGATAGAACTCTCGGGAGAAGTAATACAGTTTCTAAACCCACGCCTAGATTTTAGAAAGAGATGTCCCCCCGATAATCTTCATCCATGCTCTGAAGAGAGTTTCAAAACATACACG
Organism: Psidium friedrichsthalianum; assembly: GCA_019149425.1. Taxonomy (NCBI): domain Eukaryota; kingdom Viridiplantae; phylum Streptophyta; class Magnoliopsida; order Myrtales; family Myrtaceae; genus Psidium; species Psidium friedrichsthalianum. The sequence continues at coordinate 18,600 of JAGVVM010021734.1, forward strand.
ATCGCTTAGAAAAGTTCAGAGAGAGTAAAAATACAAGAAGAAATAGCAAACCTTGAGGAACCATTAACCAAGTCGAGGATGTCTCAATCCAATATACTTGAGAGCTATCGTTACTTGCTAAATATGGGAGATAAGAGTTTGAGGCCATGTTTGGAATTCAGCCCATGGAGCCTGGCCCTTCCGCCAACGACGTTCAAGATCTCGATAAAGATATAGACAATAACAACAAAGGCCAAAGGAAGCGTTACCGTCGCCATACTAAGGAGCAAATACAAAGGCTTGAGGATTTCTTCGGGACATCCCTATGCCAGACGGCAAATAAAGAATGGAAATGAGCCAAGAGCTAGGACTGGAACTTTCACAAGTCAAGTTTTGGTTTCAAAATAGGCGAACCCGAGTAAAGACTCGTCATGAGCGCCATGAAGCCAAGTTTCTAAGAGCTGAAAATGAAAAGCTTCGAGCAGAGAACAAGATGTATAAAGAAGCATTTGACTCCGCCACCTGCCCCAACTGCAATAGCCTCCTCACCTTCGACGAAAGACAGTATCTGAGGATCGAAAATGCTCGTTTAAAAGGTGAGTTAAATTAGTTCATAACAGGATCAAGTTTTGTTGGGGGCAGGCACGAAAAGACCGAGCCTACGGGGTCAGCATTGTTGCCTCTCGAGGAAAAGGAGATGTATCACCACCAAGCAAGTGGTATTCACAATGAGCTCACCGCCATGATCAACCAGTTCGATGTTGATAAAGCATCGGGGTTCTAATGTGCACACGGAGCTTATATCTTGAAGCTGGTGATCACGGGTCCTTCAACATGGCCGATGCATACTTGATCCGGAACGAAGCTAGCTGATCACTGGAGAGCCTGCAAAGGAAGAAAGATCAATCCTGAACGAATGCACGTGCTTCATTTCCTTGCATGGGATACTTTCTGCTTTTATTAATGCCCGGAATTAATGCAAAAGCAAGAAGTAGTAATCTCCCTTCCCCTATTAAATGCTCAGACCCGCTACTGCACCAAACTCGAGGAAAATTAATGGCGAGTAAAAATCCGCGTAAACTCGAATGGTAATTCCATATCGTTCTAATTTACCCTCAATTGCTCTAGTTTTAAATTGAATCCCTTCTGTTCTCAGGAATTTGTAAACTGGCCCGAGAACACAATCATATCCAAATGCAAATTGAACAAAGCTTAGGGCAAATCAATTCATGGGCATTATCACGGGATGGACGCCTTCAAACAAAGGAAATGCGAACGAGAGACCCGAGCAATCTCAAAAATGGGTGATTTTGTGTTGTTCCAATTTTTCCATAATCGTCTCGAGTTTTGAATTAACTTATTCCATTCTTAATAGGGATTGTAGATTGCCTTGAAAAGCACCGCGACATGAAATTGCCCAGTGCAATGCAACAAGACTGCGTCATCTCAAGAATTAACACTTAAAGGAAAAGCGCCATGGACACCTACCGTCTAATGGGCTCGATAGCATGGGGAATGACAATGGTCCGCAGCAGTCTGAGTTCGATCCCTAAGGATGGGGAATATCATAAGTATTGTAAATAAATAAAATAACTTTTTGCACATTTCTTTTTGCAAAAAGAAATAGGAATACTCGACGAACAATACCAAAGTCAGTACTGTGCCATGATCTTAGCCTAATGGTGAAGCGTCTAACGAAAGTCGAGGAAAACTCAATCAAGCAAAACTGGTAAAAGACTCGTGTAAGGCATTCGAGATGAAGGGAAAACCAGTATCGTTTCCAGTTTATCTCTTCCAATACTGGCTAACACATCTCCTTTCCTTTTGACAGGAAATATTTACACTAACATTTAACATGTTAAAAGAGACAACCCCAAGAAGCAAAATCACGATCATCTGAAGAAATCCATTCTGACAAAAATGGGGGCAATTTGATGGCTATCCTGAATCGAAAAACGGGCATTTGATCGACGACCATGACGGTTGTCAACACTGAAAAAGGCTCAAATGCTTCGCTTCACCCATGCATTTCGTTGTGTAGGGGCAAACTCAGATACGAGTCACTCCTCGACTTAAAGAGTAGACCCCAATTTATTCGGTCCACATGTCTAGGGGCAATTCAAATTCGCCCTTTCTAGAGAAATTTTCTTCCATCCTTGCACCTTCTATAAACACGCGTGATGCAAAAAATTGCCACATCTGCATTGCGTTTGCACATGCCATGATTCTTGCATGACTATTCTACATGTTTAATTTGTCGATTCTAACTTGGAGCAAAAACTGTACATGATGCATCGAATGTGTGAAATGGGGCATGACAGGATGATGAAAGGCAAGCCATTTCCACACACGTCCTATATTTTAATCCACAGAGAGTCGTGTGCTAAACAGGTTCCGCATTCCCAAGGCAATGAGCGTTCTCGCAAAAGGTACGATAGCCGACGGGAAGGAGGCATTCATTTCTCTATCCTAAATACTATAGGTGACCATTGATAACCCATTTGAGCGGAGGTTTCATTTCTTAACCCCTGTCGAGAACCAA
>JAGVVM010021737.1:0-20579 GCA_019149425.1 Psidium friedrichsthalianum
TGGTATTGCACGGCTTACTAAGCACTGAGGCCGTTCATCCTCATTACTTTTTGGAAACTGTCTTTGCACATCCCCTCAAGGTCCTTTTGCCTCCATTCCTAGGCCTTCCCCCCATGGGGTAGAGGACTTTATTGTTAGGATTGCATTTATTCCTTCGAATAGGCTCCAGATCGTCTCTACCATGTAGATAATTTTGTTTCTTTTGGTGATAAGGGGATATTTCGAAACATTCCACAAGCTTAAACCCTCCGACATAACAAGAGTTGTTTATGTAGCAATACATCACAGTCATGCTGCGTTGATTCACTCATCTTATCAAGTATCTGTATTTTATGCATATTTGCCTCATGATGTACAAGTGTCACATGAAAGTTTTTATGGTGTTTTAATGCGTGTTTCGCCCTCGTTAAGCTTTGAGAGAGGGAAGAGCCTAAAGGGAATGGGGAGTTTGGGGAACAGTGATGGTTCCTGAGAGAAGCAGATTAGAGTGAGCACGTAGAAGACTGTCCTTGCCCAAGCAAGCTTTTTGGTCTTACGGTAGAACAGGCATTTCCGAAGCCACCTTACCCCCCCAAAAAAAAAGGCCTGTCCGAAACCATCCACGCTTCGCCTTCTCTCTCCTCTGCCAAAGCTTCTTCTTCTTTTTCCAGTGGCATGTTGACAGCTCTTCAGTCCTCCTTTTCACTTTCCACTACAACTTAGTGTTTTCACTTCATGATTTCTCGGAACAATTGTTAGCCACAGACTTATCATGGGTCACGATGTTGCGAGCCTACAAGTAGCAAGTACTTGGGCCATTATGTGGATTTTAATCTCTTTCATAAAAATTCTTCCCGATTTCTCTCAACACTTTCTTGAAGTTGCTTTGTACCTAAGAGCCCAGTCTGCCGCACGGTGCAGCTTCTTAGTCTCTGGCTTCGCGCAGTCAACGCGAAACCAACCTCCTAGTTTGATCGCAGGGACGTGAGCCAAGCTCGAACAAGACATCCATGGGAGGGCTCTTGATCTTCACTAATGTATCTATTTGGACCGCGTTGGATTTCTCCTTTTTTTTTTCCCCCCCCCCCATTATCTCCTGAACCAACGGCATGAGGAGCGACCTCCTCTCGTGTATGAACCTGCGTCTCCATTGGATTACAATCAGAGGATGCTCAGACCACATAGACTGACGGTATGGTTGGCTCTGAATGATGATGAGCTAAGTAATGCTAACAAGAGAGAGAACAATGACACAGTTTGTCTCTCCGGCCAGACGGAGTGTCATTCTTTCTTTCTACAGATTAATTGAAATAGTTTTTTATCAATGTATTCTACTAATAATCAAGAAAGTTTCAAAACCCGACATGTTCGACTCATCATTATAATGCAAAGGCCGAACTCTTCGACTAATTTGAAACATCTCCAATGCTTAGCACCCAGCATTGACGAAACAATTGGAGCTCAGGGGAACTTTTAATCAGGAATTGAAAGTCACTATGCGAATACTGCGAACTGTGTGCAAATCTGCATCAGGGTATTTGCATAAATCAAGGTCAAACTTACTGAGCATGGAGCTCGCACAGTATTTCATGGGATGATACTCGTGTCTTCACGCCTTTGCCCATAAATATTAAGTAACAAGAACATCTCCTAGATCTGGGAACGAACCTGGTAGCCTTTGGGCTCTGTTTTATTCAATGAACAAATTTTCAGTGAACATCCCATGATAGAAAGTATATTTACATGAATTTGAACAATCAATTGAGTAATGCTGGAAGCATGAAAATCTTTCAAACAGCAGGTTGGAATTGGAATTTTGCAAAAGACATCATTAAGTAAGAGGTCCACTATGTTCTTTACTTGAAATTGTGTATAGTTTGTCTCGGGGAAAATGACACTATGAGCATCACAACTTTTATTCGCCACTCATTTAAGTGTCGTAATTTTTCTTCAATCATATGAGTGATATAATTTATGCACATTGCTCATTTGAGTGCCATAATTTTTTTTCCGATCATTTAAGTGCATAATTTCTTAAGAATGTTCACCACAAATGCTATGCCACGTTGGACTTTTGGCACTTGGTGGATATTTTTATAAGTTATGGTACTTAATTGATCGATTGAAAGTTGTAACACTCAAATGGATAGTTTTTAAAGTCATGGCACTCAAGTGATCAAGAAAAAATTATGCCACTAAAGTGAGAACCGAACGAAAGTTATGACATTTGTAGTGTCTTTATCCCCGTTATCTTGTGGATTAGTGGATGAGTGGCTCGAATTAGTGGATAAACAGAGTCAAGAATTGTGGGTGTTCATCGTATTTTGTATTGGCGCATGTGCATTTCTTAAAGTTCTTTGATTTGAGTTAGCTCACGATAATAGATTTTAACAAAACAATAAAGGATGAGAAAATCAAACGCCTTTTTATAGATACAAGGGTGGAAACCAAACTGAAAAGTTTTCTGTATAGTTAGAGTAGATGGTCAGTTGAGAATAATCTCGAAGAACAGGAATTGTTAGGATCAATATCCGCATCCACTATAGACTATCTAGCAATTGACAAATGCTCTAGTGGTGTACAACTGTCCTCTTTTAATTATTATTTTTTTAAGTGAAAGTTTGTGTTTTTTTGCGAGGGCTATCAAAGCAAAGCAAATTTCATAAAATTTAAGGTCTAGAGACCCAAGACAGAGGGACGTTAATGGAGCGATGGTTTTTTGCCAACCAGTCGACTACTTGGTTGGCTCTTCTATCACAATTACTGATACATTGCTCATTTGGGCGAAGGCTTGCGCTTCTGCTGCAATCGGTGAGAAAGGGGGGATTATCTCTACGAATCCGTCAAGCAAAGTACCTTTTGAGTCTCAAAGGACACCAGCGATGGCTCCGTCCACTGTGCCATTGCCGATCGAGGCATCGATGTTGAGCTCCGAGTTCGTCGAGGGGATCCATTTGGGAGGTAATGTTGATCTCCATTCGGTAAAATTAAGATCTTTTTTGTTCCTCCTGGCGTAGCTTTTCAAAATTGCTTCTGCATCATAGATAAGGTTTGTTGCAATTGGTCTAATTCCTACGAAAACTGAATCGTTCCATTTTTTTCCAGATGCACCAGAGAGTTGCCGCTATCATTTCAAAGGTAGGGTTGAGGTTCTGTCTCTCCAAAATTTCCTGCAACCACTCATCCATCCGCGTACCGCTTGGTCTCTGGTTATGCCCAAAAGTGGGGGGGTCTTGCCAGATTTTGATCTGTCCATGGACATTGTAGAAATATACGCTCTGTAGTTTCCACATCAAAGTTACACAGTGAGCACCGGGTTGAGTGATTATGTCTCGCTTGTGGTGGTTTTCCTTCGTGGGAAGGGCATTCTGATAAATATTCCATAGGAAAAAACGAATCTTTGGGAGATACGTGCCATCCAAACTCTGTTCCATAATCTGCGAGATGGTTGAAAAGATGGCGAAGCTTGATCGAAGGAAGGCTGCGGCACTTCATCTCTGATTACATTGTATCCACTCTTCACTGCATAATGTACCAACTGTTTCCCTATCCATATGAGCTTGTCCTTTCCAAGAGGCAGGTTCAGTGGTATAGACAAAAAGTCGACTCCCAGACCTAAGTTCCGGCTCCCATGCCCGGGTCACTTGAGACTAGACCCAAGTCCACGAGACTAGGCCCGAGTCCCTTGAGATTGGGAGTGTACCCCAGTCCCCAGCCATTGGGCTTGGGACCTCGGCTCCTGCACCCTGGTCCCCCAAGCTTGGGCTCGTGTCCGCTGCACCTAGGGCTTGGAACCTCGACAGCTAAGCTCGAGTCCCCCAAAGTTAGGCTCAAGACCAGAACGCCCAAGCCCGACACCTCATGTTGTAAGAATTCCTAAGTCCATCTATACTGTCATGTTAACAAAAGGAATATTTCAACTTAACTGAAAGAATTCGGGTGCGTTATAGACGGGTGCAAGGGTCAACTCGTGAGTGACAAGTTTATTATTCACCATGATTAAAGCTTATATGAGAACATTATTAACACAGTGTGTATGTCTTTTTAGGGGTTGCGTCGAAAATTACTAGTCCCAGATAAGGCTCATTGAGGCTTATCTTGAAGAATCATTTGATGATCCTTACCATGCTCAAGGGAACGATGTTAGAGAGAAGGAGCTAACGAATAATAGTTTAAGGATCAAATTTTGAACAAACAAATAATGTTCAAGGACGAAATTGAAAAAAATAAAGTATTATAAGTCAGAACTTTAATAGTTACAAGAAGTTCCGTTCTATCTTTAATAAAAGGAACACATGAAATAAAAATTAAAAGATGCAGGGATGATATCGGAAAAAATAGTTCAGCAATGACATTGAACAACAAGCGAATTTCAAGGACTACGGTAACATTATATCATAAAACATATCATCATGCATACTATAATATTGAATTTTTACGAAGTTGATTTATGAAATGATGTATCCACGTCATAGGTTAGATAGCTATATTTTGAATCTTACAAAGACCACATGAAATAAAAATTAAAAGATGCAGGGATGACATCGAAAAAATAATTCAGTAATGACATTGAACAATAAGCGAATTTCAAGGACTACAATGACATTATATTATAAAACATATCATCATGCATACTATAATATCGGATTTTTTACGAAGTTGATTTATGAAATGATGTATCCACGTCATAGGTTACATAGCTATGTTTTGGACCTTACAAAGGACCACATGAAATAAAAATTAAAAGATGCAAGGATGACATCAAGAAAAATAATTCAGCAATAACATTGAACAATAAGCGAATTTCAAGGACTACGATAATATTATATCATAAAACATATCATCATGCATGCTATAATATCAAATTTTTTACGAAGTTGGTTTATGAAATGATGTGTCCACGTCATAGGTTAGACAGCTATATTTTGAATCTTACACGATTTCATTTGTAAAATCAGCTTTACAAAACAATATTATTGTCTTCCAATCATTGTGAAACCTATATTTATTGGAGGGAAATCTAGATTCTGTCAATGAAACTAGTGGCTTTCTCTAATGCGGCAGGGTGCAAATTGCAGCCCTCCTCCAGGTAAGTTATCCAACATCTGATGCTAGCGATTGCATCCGATTCACAAATCCTGATGAAAGAGACGCAAGGGAGTGAATGGTCTAAGATGAATTTTGACATCTTTTTGCCTCTTGATGTTAGTCAGAAATGGATGCTCAGTCGATTGATGTTAGTCAGAAATGGATGCTCTGTTCAAGCTTTTCTTGGCGCTTGTAACTGCAAGTCTAAGTGCCTTTAGAATCTTGACTAGCCAAGCATGATTATTATTCTTTTCCTTTTTTTTAAAGTATTTATGAAATCTTGCCAAATTATGAGCTCATCTGACGTTATGTGGATTATTCATGTAAAATATGTTAATGCATGTATATTTAGGCTATGTTTGTTTTGGTGAAAGATAAATGATTTAGAAAAACATTTTTCTAAATATGACTGCTTGTATCGCATATAAAAATGAATAAGGGAAAAATAATTTTAACATCTAAGAAAATATGGAGACATATATTATTATCGATAATAAAAGCATTTCTCGTCGACTAATTATTTCAACCGATATAAGGAATCATTTTTAGAAAACTTTTTTAAATCATTCATTTTCCATGAAATAAATGGACCCTTTTGTTTCGCCAAAAATATGACATTTCTGGAAATATTTTTCAGAGTCATTTTTCTAGAAAATGATCATATTCTTCGACGTTTGGTTGAAACATAAAAATGAATGGAAAATTATTTTCTGTTGTATGGGAAGAAAATTTCCTAAAATATTTCCCTCAAATCTCTCCTTCAATCAAACGTAACCCTACTCAAATCCCCATTCCCCGAAATCCCCTCTTTCCAAATCTCGCTTTCGCTCAGACGTAAGCCTACAGTCAAATCCTCCCTCCCCGAAAAATTCTCTCCCAATGATGCCATTTCCCCTTCGAATTGAGCCGGAACGCGACCGATTTCTGAACCAAACCACAATTCTCAGCCTCCTGATGTTGTATCCAGACTTCCTCTTTCTGAATGCGTTGAAGATTGAGAAGACGCTGCTGTGCTGAGATGATGCTCTTGTATCGGTAATGCGTCCTTCACGATCCTGGATCCCCGCGGTTGCCGCCGCCAACGAGCGAGAGGGCGGGATCGATGGAGAGAGTGTCGCCGCTGGAGGAGAAATCCGGCGGCAGCGACAAGAGGTAAGCGAGCTAGTCGACGCAAGGCTCGGCCGCCGGAGGTGGAGGGGAGCAAGGGCGATGAGGCTCAGGAACGTGTTTGATTGATGGTGATGATGGTGAGTGAGGGATTCTGGAGAGGAAAGCAGTAGTGACAAATAGGGGCAAATGATTTCCTGATTTACAAAATGGAAATCATTTTTTCCAGTTTTACAAAGACATTTTTGGTGAATCGAAAAATATTTTCCTTGAATGCATATTTTTCGCACTTCAAATGTCAGAAATTAAGAAAAATATTTTTCAAAAAAATATTTTTCGTAAAATAAACGGCCTTAAACAACGCTATAGCATGTATGTCTACGGTGGCCCTTCTCTATCGGTGTACAATTATTTTGATTAGGTGGATATACATTACTTTGATCAAGAGACTCTCCTAATCCCAGTTCAAAAAATGCCCCTTTAATTTTATAGATCCACTATGGTAAGATGCGAGCCATAGTCTCATGAATTTTGGTTAGATGATTAGGAGAATGCACATTCATCACTGGATCAAGAGAAGGATGGACCAGAGTCGATGCCATGGATCTTACAAGGCTGTTTGATAGTTCAGACGAGCAAGAGATGACAATGACAAAAAGTTATTGAGCTCATTATTGTCTTCCCCAGAAAGGACCTCCCTCAGATCCGAAACTTAGGTTATATAATCAGGTTTCATGACCATTCACCATTTTTCACATTCATGCTCAGGAGATTCAATTCAGTTCTTCTAGGCTTCCTCATGCCGAACCCTCATGGCATCGAGGTAAGCTTTGCCCTGCAGCTTCCTCGTTAGATAGCCCCTCAGATGTTCTGCCACCGTTATCCTCCTGAACAATGCTGGAGTCTCCGGGGTGATGAGGCTCGGTGCGGGACCTATCTCAGCATCCATTCTCGGACTGAAGAAGGTTGCGATGGAAACCCTTTCCTTCACTGCATTCACCGTTGCCCGGTGCTCGATGCTCTGGTATATCCCATTTGTTATAATCTGCTATAAGCCGATGAAGGGGAAGGCCTTGAGAATGAGACAATGAACTATCACGAGTACGGTCAAACGTCTAAGATAATGTTGCAATACCATTACCTCAACAATGTCTCCAACATTGATTATGAAAGCATCAGGGAGAGGTTTCACAGGAACCCACTTGCCATCTTTCCTTATCTGGAGGCCCTCCATTTCGTTGACCTGGAGGAGGATGGTAATTGCATCGGCATCAGAGTGAGAGTTGAGACCTATCACAAGCTCGGGCTGCGGACACGGCGGGTAATAGTTCATCCTCATTCCTTGCAACCCATCTTTGAACATCCCCTCAAGGTCCTTTTCCTCCATTCCTAAGGCCTTCGCCATGAGGTAGAGCAGTGTTATCGCTAGGGTTTGCGTTTCCTTCGAATAGACTTCCAGATCGTCTCTACCATGTAGACAATTTCAGTCTTTAGGCAATAAGGGGATATTTTGGAACACAACACAAGCTAAATCCTCGACAACAAGAAAGTTGTTCAAGTAGTAATTATATCACGTGTCATGCTGACGTGATATCACTTGCATAATCAAGTTATTTCATATTTTATACAAGTCCACCCACATGGCACTAAGTGTTGCATGAAAGTCTTATGGTGCTTTTTATGCGCGTTCTGCTCTATATTATAGGATTTAGACAGAGAGAACCTGAAGGGAAGAGGTAGCTTGGGAAACAAGTGAGGTTTCCTGAGAGAAGCAGGGAGAGTGAGCATGTAAAAGATGTCAGCCCAATCAAGCCTTTGGTCTTCCGAGAGCACAAAGGCCTGTCCAAAGCCGTCCGATTCGCCATCTCTCTGCCAAAACTTCTTCTTCTCTTCCATTGGCATGTTGAACAGCTCTTCGGTCCCCTTCTTCACTTTCTCTATCAGCTCAGGGCTCACATCATGATTTATCAGCTGAACAATTGTTTACACATAATTATCATTCATGATCCACCCAGAAACGGGCTTTCCTTTGAGGTCAAGACAGGGAAAGCTCTGATCTCCTGACGATGAGTGATCAAGAGACCCCAATTCCAACATAAATCAACAAAGTTGCAATATATAAATTTGCGTTATTAGCTTTCTTTAGAGCAGAGACAACGGAGGAACTCACATCTAAAATTCCCACATTTCTTCTTCGTTGGAAATTTTCAATGACTTATGCATTCTAGTGAAACAGGGCAAGATAGCAGAGAAAAATCCCACTTTCTTAACCCAATGAAATGAGGATGCACACTGCACAGTGGCTGATCAAGCAGAAACTACACTAATTCTCACGAGGCTGAGAGCCTAAATGGAGTCGCATGTGGGTTTAAATCTCTTTCAATTAATGAACTCCCATTTTTCTCGGACACTTCGCCGAATACATTGTGTTTAAAATGTAAAAGTTGTTTTGTACCTGAAAGAAACCCCACTCCTTGCACGCATGGTGCAGCTTCTCGAGCTCCGGCTTCGCCTCGTCCCCTGAAACCAACCTCCCCAAGTCGATCACAGGGACTTGCGGCAAGCCTGAACAAGCGTCCGTGATCACCGGAGGATCTTGGTCGTCGCAGATGTATCTCTTTGGCACCTCGGTCGGGTTCTCCTTCAGCATGTCCTGAACACTAGGCACGAGGAGCGAGCTCCCTCTTATGTTCACCTGTCCCTCCATCGATAACAATCAAACAAGATGAGAAATCACAAGAGACTGATGATATGTTTCTTCTGATTCTCGATGATAAGATAAGTCCGCTAACAGAGAGAGAGAGAGAGCAGGTTTCAGCTAGAGGTATGGGTCCTTCTGTACAATCAGGTGGCGGACATTTATGAGTGCATTTTTGTAAACGAGCCGGTTCATACTCGGAAGTACCCAACGAGTGTGAGGTTTTCCCAGTTTAATAAGTCACTTACTTTTCAACGAGGGGATTTTTGCTAACAACCGACACGTATGCTTTTCATTTGCAATCAATGTTTATGTGAAGACTTGTGAAAATTGTATTGGGATTACAGTGACAGTTGTTCAGGTTTTTCGCACGGTACTATTTCACCAGCTTGCTGGTGACATACTCCAGTTAACCGGCACTGTAAATATAACTTCAAAAATGAAAAAGGATAGTTAGAAAACGCTCAAACATTTGCTTGTATGTTTAGATAGTCTATAATGAAACCTGACGAGGATAGTCTAAGTATGCGCGGAAATTTCCGTGCCGCCGCGGTAGAAAATAACCCAACATTCTTGATAATTTTCAGAGTAAAATTGGTCAATGTTTCTAGGGAGATGCGAACTTTCAAATTAGAGCCATGTATTCAATTTGTGATGGGGATAGAACATGGACTCTTCAACCCAAATGACGTGGAAGCTTTTAATCTATCCATTAAATAATACTGTGGGATCATATTTCATATTTAGATGAGTCCATTAGCTTCAATATCCATTTAGAAAGGGTCGTGCTACTTAATAAATCAATTTAATAGACTGTTGTTGGTACATGTGACAATGCTCAATGCTTTCTCCGATATCTGTTTGGGACCCAAATGCAATCTTGCATTCGTGATCCCCCACTTCGGTATCATCAGGCTGAAAGCCTAAGCATTTATTCTCAAGTTTATAATTCGGCCAAAAGTGAGTTTGTCTCACTGTTTTCCTTCTCATTCTACTCTTACCAAACATATTACACTATTGAAGTTCACGCCCCCCCACCTAAAAAACTACACCCGGTGAAATTCTTAAATTTTCCTTAACAGTGTAATAACCAACTTTATGCTTTTCTCGTTTTTCCTTTTATATGTTCTGTTTGTTTTTAATTATGGATAGAATAGCAAAATGATCATATAATATTTGATTTCCAGAAAAGAATCCTTACAGTGGTTATAAACAAAACATCTTGTTTCTCCATCTCATTAAAATATCTTGAAAGGTCAATACCAACATTTTTACGCAGTTCAGAGATTAAAATAAATATATAAAAAAATTTCAGTAACTATATTGAATAAATTAAAAGTTTCGAGACCATATTGACTATTTGGTCAAATTTCAAAGGATTGTATTGAATAAATTTAAAGTTTAAGAATCACATTATATATAGAGCCAAAATTTAAGAATAATTTGTGTTATTATCTTTGCTCCCAATTATTGAGGGACACATGTTTCCTACTCAATGGGGTTGAATGGTTGGCAAATTTTATTACAAATTGTTGACAGATAGGGACGCACGGAATAGCTAGGGGGGATTCTTAATTTCTCCGTTTGCGTCTTTGTCATCATCATCCCATCCCCCCCAACCACCCCCCCCCCCGGCGGGGCATTTTTTGACGGACAGGGACACACGTGTTTTCTCATAAATCGGGGTTGAATGTTTAATTAATTTTATTATAATTTGTCCGGAGATTTCCCGTATCCTTTACGGAGATGAAGAATGTGACGGTTATCTCCAATAACAAATTTGGCCTTAAAAGTCGAGCTATGAGGGGTTAGTTGAGTGGGTATCTTCTTTTGTTTTCAACATGCATATCGACGACAACTAAAGCAAGAACGTGCACATTGAACTTGGAATATTTCAACGTTCCATCTCACGTGCAGAACCAATTAGGAAAAATATGTGAAATTTGATTAATAGGTATCCAAAAGAATAGTGCCATGGCTATGATATTAGGAGTGATTATGGTCCAATTGATCCGATTTTCTGAAGAACTATGGACTGGACCAATGATATCAATTTTCAATTTCGGGAATCGTGGATTAGACTGGATCATCGGTTGGGTCCGGCTCCCATGCGATTCAATAGAAACAATAAAATGAAAATAAAAAGTAAAATTTAAAAAAAGTAAGAAATCCGAATTTGACAGGGCAGCTCAGACTTTCGGTGACACCACGTAGGGGTGAGCATGGTTCCAGGGTAGAACCGGGAACCTGAAGAACCGAATCGATGGAACTGATCGGTTCCAGGTTCCAAGGTATGGAGGATAGGTTTCAGGTTCCAAAAATTAGAAAACCTGTTCTGATGGGTAGATTCCAGGTTCTACGTAGGTGGAACCTGGAACCGGAACTTGAATCCTAAAGCAAGTTTTTATATTTTTTCTTGGTGTATGTCTTTGCGTCATCCTGCAGTATTCCATAATATCTAATGCTGAGCGTGTAATCCGGAATCACTTTATTATTAAGACTTTTACTTTGTTAATGTTTCATATTTTTCGTCTCTAAATATGAGTTGTGGTAAATAAATTTTAGTAGTAGGTGATGGTCATTAAATTTGATTATTCACTGTAATCGTTCAACTAAGAATACATGTGGAACCTGTAACCGACCCTGGAACCTGTGACAGGGTAGGTTCTAGGTTCCAAGATATGCAGGGTAAGTTCCAGGTTCCACAAAATGAGGAACCTGTATAGACGGGTAGGTTTCAAGTTCGAGGTAGAACCTATACGGAACCTGGAACCGCTCACGCCTAACACCACGTGCACCAAGAGCCTTGTGGGAGGGCTGGCTTGGGAGACTCAGAAGGACAAAGCTATAATTTTAGAGAACTGGCTTCAGGGACAATAAGAATTCTAGATATGCAATTCATCGAGATGGAGCCCATAATTCCAACGACGATGCAGATGCACTGAATAGCAGAGAACTGCTGCAGAGTGAACATACAAGAAATTTCAGGCATTTAATCACTGAAAGCACTCTTGGAGCTGAATCTTTTAAACATCAACATGGCCACAATTGCAGGCAAGCAATATGCAAGGGGATTCCAATCTCATGTATGAGCTACTGCAGTTCATATTACAATAATTACAATAGCAAACTGACTAAGCAGTCATGAACTAAGCAGGATTGAATCTTTCGTGTAAACTAAATAAGTATTCAGGTCCTCCAGATATATTTACTCAATTTAAGCTTTTAAATCAACACAAGCATCTTTGGCCCCAAAGAGTCGAAGAAAGGAATCATGATACAAAAAATAGATCAAAACAAGGAGAAAAATCATTTTCTGTGTAAAAATGGAAATTCATAGATCATAATTAAGTTATGCATTTTTTTAAGTCTTTAATTTTAATTAAGCTATGTATTTTAAAAATAAAAATTTGTCAATCCGGGTGGGCGGTTTATGGGTACGGTTCCCCCCTAGAACTGGAAATTGGACTGCTCGATACCCGTTCCACCTTAAGGAATAGGGGACCGGATCGGTGACCTCAAGAACTGGACCAAACCCATTGGTTAGATCTGGTCTAGGTAGTTCATCTTGCTCACCCCTATCCAATACCACTTTAGAAAGCTCAAACCAAAAGCCAGCGGTTCTAAAAGGTTAAGCCAATAAGTAGAAAGATATCACACACACACACACATATATATATATATATATATATATATATATATATAAGAGTATTTAAGACCCATTGTCGGTCGACGTGAAATATTTCAACATACATGAACAACGTATTTGAGGATTATAAACCGTGAAATTCTCCAATAAAAAAAGAGCTGTGAGATTCAATTTCTATTTGCCAATTAGATTTTCACAATGCGGATGGGGGCCCGGATCAGGATTTATTGTAAACCAAGCTTCCAAGCATCAACCATCATCTAAAACCCAAGTCCCGAAGATCAAGGTATTCAAGCTTCGGAGAGTACGAGGACAGCCAAACTCGTTAATGTTTTGAGTAGCCAAAATCTACATAAATTTCGATTTTCAGAATTAAGGTTATCTAGAATAAAGGAATGAAATTTTAGAGAATCTTCAAAGTCCAAGTGTGTAAGTAAATTAATTATTTCTGAACTATGTGTGATCAACATTATTTTATTTCATGTGAGGTCATGCCATCAAGGATTTTGACTTGAAATTTTGTTAACGAAAGAATCGTATCATTATTCTTGCAATTTTAAATTTAAATTACTTATTTTGAAATTCAATTCCTCGCTCACAATGCAAGTGACAGCGATGAGCATGGATGCCTCCAATTTCGCAATTATGCTGCTCCGGCCTTTAATCGACAATTGCAATCCCTTTGTGAAGAACTGAGGTCTCAGATGAACAATGGCGCGATGGTGTATGATAGGGGCGAGCATCGTTACAGGGTAGAGCTTGGAACTTGAAATCGGACAAGTGGAACCTTGTTTCAATGGAAATGTCCACAACGAAAGATCTTTTACTAAATGCATAAAGCCTTCGAATTTGATGATTATACGAGTTCTTGTGATGATTCTGGACATTAAATAAAAATAAATGATACAAAGAAAAATGCAAAGAAAAAGAAAAGTGTTTATTGACTGTTGAATGATTGGATCCTTTACAAAGAGTTGTTTTCGACTATATATAACCTAGTACAAAATATAACCATCGGCTGCAGTTACTTCCGTGCACTCCATCCCTAAATTTTCGAACTAACTTCAATAACTACTCTTCTTATCCTTTAAGCATTTTTGACGTGCTAACTCATTTGCTCCGTTTTCTATGGTGTCACCGACGTTTCACTTAATCGGGTATTGGTTTGTCGTGTTTTCACCTACCAACATGTGTCTCCTCGCGGGCCTTCACACTGTACGACATCCCCATGGGCTTAATGATCATTTAAAGTCCAAGTCAATTTTCAATGTTAGCATATGCCCCCTTTCAAAATAATTAAATATATTAATTCTTTTGAATCTATCAATGAATCGGCTCGTTTGAAACACGATTTTGCTTGCTGTTTCTTCTTGATAGACTTTTTGTCTTCTTGAGTGATGTGTGCCTCGTTTATGGTGATTCCATCATTACTAATCCCTGAAGGTTCAATATCCTCACTAGATTCTCACGCCTCCCTTTTAACCCCAAATTGTTTACCGAGATAAGATTCTTATTTTGATTTCCACCATTCCCAAATCCTCAACCTCAAAACCCTAGCTCCATTGCTATGGCGACAAAAGATCCTGTAATGATCTGAAAATTTCCACGTTGTAATTAGCGGACGCAAATGATCTGTCAGTGGTAATAGTGGGGCACGAAATTATGTGTGCTAGCTAATGACACTGAAGGTTAGTGTCAGAAAAATTGGGGATACCATATAGTTGAAATTCGAGCCCTATAGAACTAAAAATATGCAAAATTGGGATCGGTTGGCAGAAAAATGGACATGTGGAAGAAATTTTAGAACGGTTGGTTTTTTGTTAACGAGTCTGTTCATACTAAGAAGTGCACAACGAGTGTAAGGTTTCCTAGATCAACAAGGCCCTTACTTTTCAACGAGTGGATTTTTGTTAACAACTGACCCCTATGCTTTTCACTTGCAATCACTGTTTATGTGAAGACTTGTGAAAATTGTATGGTTATTATAGTGACAGTTGTTTAAACATAACTTCAAAAATGGAAAAGGATAGTTAGTAAACCGTCAAACACTTGTTTGTATGCTTAGATAGTCTATAATGCAAGCCGACAAAGATAGTCTAAGTACGCGAGGAAATCTCTGTGCCGCCGCGGTTGAAAATAACCCAACATTCTTGATAATTTTCGGAGTAAAGTTGGTCAATGTTTCTAGAGAGATACGAACTTTCAAGATAGAGACATGTATTCAATTTGTGACGGGGATGGAACATGGGACTCTTCAACCCAAGTGACGTGGGAGCTTAATCTATTCATTTAGTAACACTGTGGGATCAAATTTCATATATAGATGAGTCCATTAACTTCAATATCCATTTACAAAGGGTCGTTTTGCTTAATAAATCAATCTTACTGTAAGATTGCGTTTACAAAGCAAACAAAGATCAGAGAAAATATTGAACGTTCCAGTAACCGTCTCTTGCAGTTACTTGCGTGCACTCTATCCCTATATTTTCGAGATGACTTTGGTAATTGCTCTTTATATCCTTTAAACATTTTGAAGTGTCGACTCATCTGCTTCGTTTAGCTGTCGGTGTAAGATACCGTTTCTATGGTGTCATCGACATTTCACTTGATCGGGTATCGATTTGTCGTGTTTTCTGCTACCAACACATGTCTCCTCATGGGCCTTCACACGATACGACATCCCCATGGGCTTAATGATTATTTGAAGCGCAAATCGATTTTCGATGTTAACATATGCCCTCCTTCAAAAGAATTAAATATATTAATTCTTTTAAATCTACCAATGAATTGGCTCGTTTGAAATCTTCACAATCTCACTTGTCGCTTCTTCTTGATAGACTTTTGGACTTCTTGAGTGATGTGTGCCTTGTTTATGGTGATTCCATCACTACTAACCCTCGATGGTTCAATATCCTCATTAGAATCTGACGCCTCCCTTTCAACCCCAAATCTTTTAACAAGATACGGTTTTTATTTTGATCTCCACCATTCCCAAATACTCAACCTCAAAACACTAGATCCATTGCTATTGCGCCAAAAGATCCTGTAACAATCCGAAAATTTACGCCATTGTAATTAGTAGATGAAAATGATTTATCAGCGATAATAGTGGGGCACGAAATTATGTGTGCTAACCAATGACACTGAAGGTTAGTGTCAGGAAAATTGGGGATACCCTATACCTAAAATTTGGGCCGTATAGAACTAAAAATATGCGAAATTGAGACCTGATTGGCAGAAAAATGGACATGTGGCGTTGGGAGACAAGTGACGCCACATGTCCACTTGTGGCATCATCGTCCCTCCCCATGGACACCACACCACCGCCCCACTGATTCCCTTCTCTCTCTCTCTCTCCATGTACTTTCTCCTCTCTCTTCTTTTGTCATTCTTCTCTCCTTCTTCTTTTGGTTGGTGACACACTCAAGGAAGCTCCTCCATCTCCTCTTTCTCATTCATTTCATCATCTTTTCATCTTCATTTCTTCTTCTTGTTCGTTGCTTCTTCTTCTTCTTCTTCGCATGAGCATGGTGAAGCTCAACTTGTTGTTTGTCGCCGCCCACTTGCCTCGCCATCAAGGTTCTCAAGCTTGCGTCTTCACCCTCTAGCTTGATGTCGGTGAAATTTCAAAACCTTCAAGCCTTTGACTTCAACCCCTTCTCCACCGCTCGAGAACCCGCTCATCCTTCTCTCTTCCTCTTGGTACTGCAACAAGGAGGAAGATCGAGCTTCGTTCGGTGTGATTTGATTTTGATTTCTTTGTGCTTTAGACTTGAGGCGAGTGGGCTTCCAACTCTTCGACTACCATATGTTCTAATCGTCGAATTCGAGTGCAGCTCACTATTTTTGAATTGGTTGTGTTGAATTGCTTTGGTGTTTGCAAGATCGAGGAAACTATGATGCATTTCCAGTTGGTTGCTTGGGATAGTGTTGAGTGGTCATGGATAATTGGTTTCTAAGAGTTGATCATCTTATTTGTCTCGTGATTGTTGTGAATTAAAGTGGATGTCCCTTTGGTGGTTCGGCCGAGAGCCTTGGTGATTGTTCTTGAAATTCCTTATCTTGCATGTTGATACTGAAGAGTCATCGGGTGTATGTCTTGTTGTCGCGACTCGAAAGAAATTTTTTATTTTCGATTGATCGGGTGAACGGATTATCAAGTTAATTAGATTAACTAACCTAACTCGGACCCTCCCAAGCCCTACCGAATCGCAACTTTGGTTTTTATTTAAATGATTTTAAAATTTAGAGTCGCCACTAATTGTTCTTGGTAGGTCGATTAGAAACCTAAATAAATTAGCCGGAGAATAATTTATTTCAACGAACCAGAGAAAATGAGTTCGGGGACTTGGTTACGCTAGATTACTTTAACACCCTTTCGGTACCATTTTATTTCATGAAAAATCATTTGAGGAGAGTCGGAAAGGTTTGGATCAAATTGATCAGAAGGATAAAATGATCATTTTTCAAGGATCGGGAAGTGGAAACGGGTCAAACTAGTTGAATGTGATTATTCCCTATTTCCCACAATTTCTGAGAATTTTTCTGAATTATTTTTCTGATTTTCTAGAGACAATTCAACCATGAGGGGTAAAACTATCATTTCATGAAGAAATGGGAGTCAAAGTCACAAAATACGGTTCTGGCCAGTCAAAATTGATCATTTCCCATTTTTTGCAATTTTTGAAAATTTTTCGAAATTTTTCGAGACAATTTGCCCGTAAGGGGCATAATCATTATTTTGAAAAGATCAGGGATGGAAAATCATCAAAAATAGGATTGGCCAGTCGAAATGGCCAATTTCCTAATTTTTGGGATTTTTGAGAATTTTTCGAAATTTTCCGAGACAATTTAGCCATAAGGGGTAAAATCATAATTTTTGAAAATACCATGAATGAAAATCATCAAAAATAGGACTGGCCAGTTGAAATGGCCCGTTTCATAGTTTTGAGGTTTTTTGAGAATTTTTTGAAATTTTTTCAAGACAATTTACCCATAAGGGGCAAAATTATCATTTTTGAAAATATCATGAAGGAAAATCATCAAAAATAGGATTGGCCAGTCGAAATGGCCCGTTTCCTTATTTTTGAGAATTTTTCGGAATTTTTCCGAGACAATTTGCCTATGAAAGGCAAAATCGTCATTTTGAAAATATCAGGAAGGAAAAATTATCAAAAATAGGATTAGCCAGTCGAAATGGCCCGTTTCCTAATTTTTGAGATTTTTCTGAATTTTTTTTACTGTTTTTCCAACTTTTTTCAGAAATTTTTATGAATTTTCCATTTTTTAATTATTTTATGATTTTTTATGATTTTTTTTTGGAATATTTTCACGTCCAAAAGATTTATGGAGATCTCAACATGTGGTGAATTTTCACCGTCCGATCAAGTTTTATTTATTTATTCAGAAAATCCATTTAATATTCAGCAAATCAGTTTTACTTCAAAAGATTCACGATTTCGCACGTGGAAAATTTTGGCCGTCCGATCCTTTTTACTTTCAATTTACTTTTAAAAGCCGTTATATCTTGAGTTGCACACATCTGTCAGAGAGGATGACTGGCGACCCTCTTACTCCTGCCAAAATCACCAGAGGCTCGCTGGCGAACTCAAACCGATGTCAAAAACTCGACATTTCTTGCCTATTTTGATCCCAAACGACTCCTCAATATTATCTCATCCACATACATCAACTTGATAGCAAGAACAGACCTAAAACTACCCACCCTCCGGCCGAAGCTATCCTCCGGTGAAGTTTCGCCCTATCCAATTCTAGCGTTAAAACTACAAATAAAGTATCAAACGAAGTCACGGATGCTTAGCTGATTGACCGGATTTGGAGGTACGTAGTCAAATGTTGGGTTGACAACATGAGAAATGGAGAGCCCGTTCCACTTCCAAAGTCCATGCAATCTTTGAGCAGCAAGAGCAACCATGTTCAACCTCACGGGTGCGATAACTCCACCAATAGCCATTGCAGCATGAGCTCCAACAATTACCATATTCACATGTGAAATCATGGCAAAAATAGCAGAATCAGTAATGAGCATGGTTTATAAACCTCTTGCAACTAGTTCTTTTGCGAGTAGATGTCCCTGGCTGTGCATGGTAAAACCCTTTGGTACGTCCACCCGCTGGTACATTTTAGTTGATGAGCTGTCTCCACGGGCAGGAACTCTTGCTGCATCTCCAGGGTCTCTTGGCCGAGACGTCCTCCACCCCCCTCTAAGGGCACTGTCCTCATGAAAGATCTCTCCAAGCCCCCTTATTCTGGTTCTGGTCATAGCCCATCAGTTAAAGTATCTGAGGAACTGGCAAATTGAAGTTTTGGGGTTAGTGAGTCAGTGATCCTTCAGTCAGAAATCACCACTCGAATTTTGTCAACCAGCTAAAGTTTTCTTTTTTTTGGCCCTTGCGACACCAGGTCATGGAGAATGTTTTCTTCTCCTGCAAATTGGGCGACTTGGGGCCCTTGGTGATGATGATCACTAATAATCTCTAGCCACCCCCTCACCCCCCTCACCCCCCTCCCCCCCCATCATGAGGAATAAAACCTCTGTCTTCAAGTGCGTGAGATGCCCCCTGTTGCTGTGTTAACCGAATGTCTTTTGTCTTTGACTCCACCTCACCCCGTAAATTCCTGCATCAATTTGGAGTGCCTCTGCCTATATGTGATCGACATCACATGATGTAGCACGTTGGACTCCCCTTTTTCACGTGAATCCTCAGTCAAAAGTCCCCGCCGGAGCACTTCACCCTGATGTAGCTAGCAACGACACCTAGAGGGGGGGTGAATAGGTGCTTCTGAAGGTTTTGAGTTATAAGCGCAAGCAAGCACAGAAACTGAGTATTGAAACTAAACAGATCAAATAAGCACGAAATAAAGGGGTTCAGAAGGAGAAATGTGCACACAGATTGATAGTGATTCGGCTATAGTAAGCCTACGTCCACTCTCCCACGATGACAGCCGATTGGCTGGATTTCACTATGATGATTGCAAGGTTACAATAAACTTCTCTCAACTCACTCACAAGAGTATTTCCACGATAAGTTAAAAAATTTCTCAATCGTTTTGCTCGTCCTTTTTCTCATTGTTTTTGGAACGAATACCAGCACTCTCCTTTTATACCCCTTTCACCTCGAACTAGCCGTTGTCAAGGTGCTCCACGGGATCACTCATCAATCTTCAATCAACCTTGATTGAGCGAGATAAACTTGGAAGGATGCTAGGTACCCGTTGAAAAAAGATTCTGGTTACTTCAGATTCAGTTGCCCATACAACTAAATCTTCAGTTTCCATTTTCATGAGATGTTGAATCTTCTAAGGAAGGAAAGAAAGATAATATCCAATCAAGGATTTTTATCCTAATGAAGATAGACAGTCATCCTGTAGATCGAATCCTTTCACTTCCCGTAATTTCCGAAAATCAATCGGACTCTTGTCAAACGTGGGTCATCTTAGTCTAGCTGCAGAATCTGAATCCGTTCAGAAACAGCCTTCAAACCATGTGAAGTCTCTTTGAATCTGATTCGGCTTTTCTCTGTGAATCTGAGCTCTTGAAGATCCTACTGTCGACGTCTCATATGAGTCTTCTTGAGGTCTTTCAAGGCAATGCTGTCCTCCATCTGAATCCATTTGAGGCAGTCAAACACTTCATCTGAATTGCTCAGACGCAGACTCCTCCTTCTGATTTCTTTAGAGGCACAAGCATAGTTCCTCCTTCTAACCGTTCAGAAGCACTACGGTGACGACTCTTCCTTGAGTTCTGAACGCCAGTCGCGGGATTTTCAAAGCTCTTTTCACATCGTGATTTCTGCAGGGAAGATATACTTCCATTAACTAGACTTCTTAAAACGAGTTTTGTCAGAATCAAAATTCTTAGTGGGATAGTTTCCTCAACAATCTCCCCCTTTTTGATGATGACAAAACTCCTTCGATTTTAATTATTGATAAGGTAAAATTAAGCACGAAAGATTCTTTGTAATGAAGCAATTATATTATAAGAATCTTTTAATAATAAAGGTGGGTAAAAAAAAAACTTCCGAAAAGTGCAACGAA
>JAGVVM010021738.1:0-26934 GCA_019149425.1 Psidium friedrichsthalianum
GGGTTTTGAGTTATAAGCGCAAGCAAGCACAGAAACTGAGTATTGAAACTAAACAGATCAAGTATGCACGAAATAAAGGAGTTCAGAAGGAGAAATGTGCACACAGATTTATAGTGGTTCGGCTATAGTAAGCCTACGTCCACTCTCCCACGATGACAGCCGATTGGCTGGATTTCACTATGATGATCGCAAGGTTACAATAAACTTCTCTCACTTACTCACAAGAGTATTTCCACGAGAAAAAAATTTTCTCAATAGTTTTGCTCGTCCTTTTTCTCATCATTTGAACGAATACCAGCACTCTCCTTTTATACCCCTTTCACCTCGAACTAGCCGTTGTCAAGGTGCTCCACGGGATCACTCGTCAATCTTCAATCAACCTTGATTGAGCGAGATAAACTTGGAAGGATGCTAGGTACCCGTTGAAGAAAGATTATGGTTACTTCAGATTCAGTTGCCCATACAACTAAATCCTCAGTTTCCATTTTCATGAGATGTTGAATCTTCTGAGGAAGGAAAGAAAGATAATATTCAATCAAGGATTTTTTGTCCTAATGAAGATGGACAGTCATCCTGTAGATCGAATCCTTTCACTTCCCGTACTTTCAGAAATCAATCAGACTCTTGTCAAACGTGGGTCTTCTTAGTCCAGCTGCAGAATCTGAATCCGTTCAGAAACAGCCTTCAAATCATGTGAAGTTTTTCTGAATCTGATTCGGCTTTTCTCTGTGAATCTGAGCTCTTAAAGATCCTACTGTCAACGTCTCACATGAGTCTTCTTGAGGTCTTCCAAGGCAATGCTGTCCTCCATCTGAATCCACTTGAGGCAGTCAAACACTTCATCTGAATTACTCAGACGCAGACTCCTCCTTCTGATTCCTTTAGAGGCACAAGCATAGTTCCTCCTTCTGACCATTCAGAAGCACTATGGTGACGACTCTTCCTTGAGTCTGAACGCCAGTTGCGGGATGTTCAAAGTTCTTTTCACATCGTGATTTCTGCAAGGAAGATATACTTCCATTAACTATACTTCTTAATACGAGTTTTGTCAGAATCAAAATTCTTAGTGGGATAGTTTCTTCAACAAATTCGTGTTGTAAACATTGCGAGTGTTGGATGATTTGGAAAACTTCGGTATTCGGTATGTTGGAATACGCTATTAAGACTTAGGAGGTGTCATGCTCATGACGAGCTGGTGCATACAAAATTGTAATTCACAAATTTTCTACCATAAGTTATCAACTCCCCCCCAAACAAAAAAAAAAGAAGAAGAAGATGTTATTGGAAAGAAAAGATATAAAATTAGATAGCAACTTTCAACAATATATATGAGTTATAATTACTGAAAAAATCTGTTTTGTTTAATCCTTACGATCGGTTGGATTTGAAAAGAAAAATCAGATCCGAGAGATGAAACTCGATTTATATTCGTCTGTTTCACTTTGTGGAAGTCTCATCAATGTCTTTTTAAAAGTTAAAAGTGAATAACATCCTAGCTAAAATTGGCCCAATTTACTTCACAAAAATTGAAAAATTGAAAAAAAATAATCCTAATTTAGATCATTTACATAATTTAGGAAAACACATCAACGAAAACGTATCCGTTATCAATAAAAAAAAAGTGTATAGACATTAATGGTTTTAACAATGACAATCGATTTCCGTCGATTAATATTTTTAAGTCTAACAAAATAAAATTTAGGATTTTTTTCAAATTATCAAAAATTCGAAATAATAGCGCTGCATGATTCGTGTTGTCTAACAAGTACGCTTAAAATCGACAAGTGTTTGTTTCTCGGGTCGTTTGTATGAAACAATAGGAGTGATTAGTTTTCATTCTGGTTTTACTCAAGAATTGGGAACCAAACCAAATGGTCATGGGACTGGTCTAGTCCAGTTTTCAGGTGGTCCAATGAAATCGGTGAATTATTAAGAAGAATGAGCAACGTAGACTTTAATTTTAATGTATTAATTATAATTGAGTTTATATTTAAGAAATAAAAAAAATAATCGATGGATTATTAGGTTTACACTTTTGAAAGAAAAAATATTCGGTCCGGTTTGGATAGTCTGATTCACTCCTGAAACCGGATCGAAAGTCACCGGTTATGTCTTATGGAACCGCTCCCAATAAGATGAGACTATTTTGAAGGACTTGTACTTGTATAAGGGTGAGTATAAGGGTGAATAAGATAGACCATTCATCTAGACAACACAACAAGCTGACAAGCTGAAAATGATTCCGGATGAGCTAAAGGAGTTTTTAGTCCATTCAAGTGCAAATTGCTCCATGTTCCGAAAATGATAAAACAATCAAGTCTGCTTACACAGCTTATACATGACTAGGTATTATCTGCAACGCACAGACATAAATTTGGTTATCCTCCTCCTCGAGGCTCGAGTACAATTGCAATAAACGTATGATTCTGGATGAGCGAGGGAGTTTTTAGTCCATTCAACAGATTCTCCGCTAGATAACACAACAAGCTGAAAATGAAAAGGCGCAAGCATTGATCTTTTGCTCGAACTAGATAACAACCACGGGCATGTGAACTCTAGTGGCTTTGTACTTTGTTTCTATTTTGACTCTGAGGAGGGAGTCCGATGAGTAAAAGGAGTGAGTCATGAGATTAGAAAAGCAATAAGTAAAAGTCGTCATCATGTTAGAGAGATCGCTGACAGTGAAGAAGATGTAATTTTAAAAAAAAAAAAAATATCATATATATAACTGTCCAGTCCGATAGGTGTGGAACCAGTAGGCGACCCGGTCCCCAAGAGAACTGCAGGTTCAGTTCCGTTCTGGGCAATACAGGCGGTTCTCGATTCTTTTTTATTTTTTTTTATCGGACCGAATTTGCTGATTCAATCCGGCCTAGGATGATTCCCAATTCGATCGTCCGCCTTGCTCACCGTAAGAAACTCCACATTGTCACTTGAATGGGGCCGCGATCTCAGCCCTGATTCTAGGATGATGACCAATTCTTCCGTCCACACCTCGCCCACGCCAAAGACAGAGGCGTTGCCGTCATTACTGAGGCTAGTCATTGGCCACGCCTTGTCGTGCATGAGACTCTCTCTCCAACACACATTCAAACCCACTTCTCTGAAGGGAATAAAAAAAAAACGTTCATGCTTTATTTTGAGAAATATAAACAATTATTTTAGAAAAATAATATTATAACTATTTATTTTTCGCAAAACAAATACACCTAATAATTGCGACATTTTTTGTTTGTCCTATTTTTCATCGGCGCTCTATTTTAGTTTCAACTAGCTACTAAGGGTGCGCATGACAACGTTTCTATTTTTCTGTTTCTATTCTAAACTTATTCCAGAAATAGGTTTGGAATAGAAACTCGTTTGACAACGCAAAACTGTTTTTCTATTTCTGAAACAAAAATCTATTTCAGAAATAGATTTTGACCCAAAATCAGAAACAAAAATTTTTTGTTTCTGGCAGAAATAGAAAAATCTATTTCTGTTCCAGAAATAATTTCTGGAACAGAATGGTTGTCATGCGCGCCCTAAGTTGCAAAGAGAAATAGTGAAGCAATACTCGCGTGAGCCAGTTTTGCGCATGTCTTAAAGTTCTGAAAATGTGTCTAGTGGGAAGAGTCTAGAACACATTTAACTAAAACTCATTTATGGTCAAGAAGTAATGGATCGATCTCGATTAACACACTTGATAAACACCAGAAGATAAAACGAGCAAGAGCATCAAATTTTTTTTTTTTAATGATGTGGGCCTCATCACATTAATGATGATTGATGATCATTGCTCACATTTTTACCCCTTTTCGAGAAGTTTTTAGCTATCAAGGGTCCTACTCTATAAAGAGTTAGAGCTACATCGTTGATTAAGAATTTAATCTGGGACAAGCTCCTGCGTGGAATGGAGAGCAAACATTCTTATTATTGCGCTTGATTTCGGTGCTTAGATTCCAAACCTAGAATGATTAAAAAACCCTCGAATCTCGAGCTCCACTCCAATCAAAGCTCCATTATTGCTTCCATGATGAAAATCATCGACGACATAAACCACACATCGCGCCATCTGATGTTCCTAGGTGATGATGGACTGGATGTGGATCCTCCATGTTCCATCGTCTAATTACCCAAGCAATAATACAACCCTCACATCCTAATAGATAAAGCCAACCATGGGTTTTTTGGCTTTACTTTGTTAAATTGTTCGGGACCGGTCGGATCTGGATTAAACTTTCCCTTTTGGTTCCCGGGTATTGAATTGTACAAACAGTGATTTATTATATATTGACAAGATGCGTTCACTTTATTAGGTGATCGTCATCGATGTAGTAAGAGCTAGTTAGTTCCCTCATTCTATGGAATGAACTATTCTGGACGAGTCAAATTTAGTAACAGCTTTCATTTTTGGTTCGCGTGTATTGAAGCATACGGACAGTGATTTTTAATACATCGATAAGGTCTATTCACTTTATCAGGTGATCGTCATCAATGCAGCAAGAGCTATTTTGTTCCCACTTTCTACGGAGGGAACCGTGATTACCCAAAAAAGTTGGAAATTGCACCACTGCAGATTGTATTAAGGTATAACTGGACTACTAATTTATGGAAAGTAAGTGGTGGAGTACAATTTCTTTTTCTTGTTTAGGGAAAATATTTTGATAAAAGGATTGATGTGCACTCGGGCGGCGCCTTGAAGAGGATATCTCTCCCGCTATCACAATCCTTTAGACTTTAGGTCCCATATTTCATTAGTTCACATTCACCAACCCCATCACCAATTAGAATTCAACATTATTTTGTCTAATTATGTACTGGATTATCACTAAGTTCGTTGTCAAAATATGATTTTTTTTTCTCTTTGACACGTTTATTGTTATATGAGTGACATGTGTACTTAAAAGAAGATATGCAATTGAAATTGCCCTAAAATCTATTACCCAACGATTATAATATAAGTCGTTTATTTTTTTTTTTGATCCCTAATGGACGTAATAAAAATCTATATTTATGCGCACTTACATATCTTATTAAAAAAGCTTCCATAGAAGTCCTCCAATGGCTCCACAAAAGTAAAATCTAGACTTAGTCTAATCTAATTTAATCTGACGAGAACTATTAGAGATGAGAAAGATAAAGCAGGAAGAACAAATCAGTCAACCTTAAGCGCGGACGTGGGCCACCTTGTTGATCACAAAGGATAGCATTGCCAAGCCCCCTCAAAGATCTTTATGTAAGCTTGGCAACATGGGTAAGGAAATTCGATTGCAATTTGAAAGCGACGCTACAACGCTGGCCTAGGAAAAATGCAAATTGGAAGTTTGAGCTTGGGAGTTAGACGATCGTAATCACGTTTTTCAATTCCTTATTTGCCCGGAAACTCTAACATTTTGAGGGAAAAAAAAAAAGTATGGTTGAAACGCGACTCGGCGAATGGACGTATCGACTATTTATTGGAAAATGTACCAATAAAGTCAATTCTAGAGTTGATTCGTGTTTGAAAGATTGCGAGTGTTTGGTGAGTTTGACAATGTTCGTGTTAGGATCGTTGGAATTCGTCATTAACGCTTAGAAGGTGCCACGCTCTTGACGAACTTGTACGAGCGAAATGTGTAATTCACAGATCTTCCGCCGTAGGTTACCAAATCGTCTTAGTTACCATAGATTTTATTGGAAAGACAAAAGATACACAATTAGATAGCAACTTTCAACAATATGCGAAGAATTCGAATTAATTGGAAATTGCTTTTTTTTATCCTAATGGTTGGTTGGATTTGAAAAGAAAAATCAGATCCAGGGGCCGAAACTCGATTCATATTGGGTGAAAATTACCAAAAATATCTTAAATCTATTGCAATTATGTCAATTCAATCATAAACTTTTTTTCTAAATTCGGTACTATTTTTTTTATATATTCGTGCCAATTCATTCTATTTGACCAACTTTGGCTGATTGACGCTGATGTTGCAATTTTTAATAATATTTTAATATTTATTTTAAATTTTTTTATTATTTATTTCTTCTCCTTCTTTCTCTAATTGCCAAAGGTGAGGGTTAGCGAGATGTGGCATCACCTCTGGCTAATTGCGGATCTGGTGACCATACAAAGTAAGAAGGAGAAGAAAAATAAAAAAGGAAAAGACTAAATTTTTTGAAAAGATATAAAATTATTATTAAAAATTATCACGTCAGTGCTGGCTGCTAAAGTTGGCCGGAATAATTGAATTGATATAAATGCAAAATTTTTAGTACTCAATTGGCAAAAAAAAGTTTAAGACTTAATTACGATAATTACAAAAAATTTAAGATTTTTTAAATATTTTTCCATTTATATTCCCCACTTTTGCTTTATTGAAATCTCATCGATGCCTTCTTGAAAGTTAATTAGCTCCGTTTGCTTAAAAGAAATCAACAATTTGAAAAATAAAATTCCTACTTTAGATCATTTACATATTTCAAAATAACAACTCAATAAGCAATGTATTCACTATTGATAAAAAAAAAATTAGACATTAATAGTTATAGATAATGACAACAGTTTTCCCGATTAATATATTTAGATCTAAAAAATCTGAAAATTTAAATAAATATCCTTAAATAATTACCTTTGTGACAAGTGGAAAAATCCCATTTTGTTTTTGGGATCGTTTTTAGGAAACAACTTGTCGTCCCTTGAATGGGGCCGCGGCGTCGGCGCTAATTTTAGGACGATGACCATTTCTTCTGTCCATGCCTCACCCACACTAGAGGCAAAGGATAGCCATTGGCCACGTCTTGTCGTCCCCGAGACTCTCTCCCCAACACACATTCAAAACCCCTTCATGCTTTCTCCTTTCCCTCTCCTCTATTTTTCTTCTCCCGTTTCCTCTAGTTATTTTGCTTGAATGCACATCGATGCGGCGCTAACCTCGAGAGCCGCGTCCGCCACCGGCGGAGCTTGCAGGCAAGCTCGAGAACGAAATGATTCACATGTATTTATGGACATTAATCAAAGCCTCTATATTTGGATACGTCCTGTTATACAGAGGGAAGAGATATTCTTGGATACAAATACAACTAATACATCGAGACATTCGATAGGGTCATGTTATTATTCATGCACTATCTAGTTTCGTTTTTAGGTAATAATCACATTTGTAACCTTTCAATATGCATGAGGCCTTGCTGGTAAGGGATTGAGGGGACGTTAGTATCATAAGTGCGAGATTCGACTTGAGCGCTCTGCAGAGAGGCAGAGCAAAATTAGAGAGATGAGAGTTAGAGATAAGACAGATAAATAAAAATACCAATAGTATTATCCAGGAAAAACTTTCGGCCTTCAATAGATATTGGATTTCGATGGAGCTGAGTTATTTCGTGAGGATAATATGTGCATCTTTTGGTTAGAATTTTGCGAGGATGCTGAGTGTTTTGGCAATGAATGATGAGATGAGTTGGCTTGCCAACCGTGACAAAACTTGGAGAGTCGGCTTCAAGGCTGGATTTAGAGAACTCCCCACCGTTTATAAATACACAAGCTAAAGCCATGGGATTTCGGACTTTCCTCGGCCTTGACGTTTTCCCCGTGCGGTCTCGAATTTGAACGGAAAACCAGGTCAGTTCACCGTTGAATCCGTCTCTTTGCAATTTCAATTGCATATAGGAAGAATATTTCGTCCTCTTACGATGTTTTGAATGGTTGCTTTGGAGAAAATTTCAATAGGAATTCGAACAAGTCTCTGCGCATTCCATTCGGATATCTCGGCACGGCGCGTTATGGGGGGCATTTGACAGGTAACTTTCGCCTTTTCCTCGTCGATTGAGCATGCGATTTGCTATGAATCTCATGTGGGTAACATGTTACAGGAAAGAATGGGGACGTAGAAACACGTCGAAAACTTTCTGAAATCGAAAAAGAGCAACTACCCATTTAACCATGTTTCATTTTTCACCACCGAGTTCTTTCAACCGAAATTAACTTGTTTTTGGCTGATTGATCTGTTGGCATGAAAAGGAAAGACGTCCTAGAAATTGATGATGATGATATTATTATTATTATTATTATTATCTTCTTCTTCTTCTTCTTCTTCTTTTGGAGCATTTGATAATTCTCGAGCAAAGCGCATGCTTTTCTTAGGCTGACCTCCTCATAGATTAGATGAACTCAATTTTGGCTGGCGTTGACCTGTTCCTCCGGTCAACAATATTGATTCTTCGCCTACCCCTCTTTTCATTAAATTTTGCATTTATTATCCATCACCCGATTGCCCCCACAAAAGGGTATTATCAATGGGAGGCAAAAAAAAAAAAGAAAAGGAAAAAAATTGTAATTTATCTCTTGCCTTTCTTCTTCTTAATTTGCCGAGGAATCGAATCAGACGATGAGGACGATGTAATGATCACATGTATTTTCAGAATTTTGTCCGTAAGGGGTCTTCTACTCGATTCTTATCACGTGACCCCACCTGAGATATTTCACATTCTCATTTTCTAGTTCGCTTGCATCCACAATTTGAATTTGCTTCATCCAACAGTCCAAATGCTTTCGATATACTCATGCGCAAGATTTTGAAATAAACAGCAATGCAGGGCATGTGCTTGCATTTGATTTTCGGAAATTTTACTTCGTTTGATAATAGGAGAAAAGAAGAAATAGGGCAAAGTAAGTTAAAATTAACTTTAAAAACCTCTTGTGATGTCGTGCATGATCTCTTTAGAGTTTTGACACATTATTTAAGTATTAAAGAAGGGATATTTTGTAATTTGAAGGGCACTATATGCTATTTTCTATTTTCATAAGAATATATGTGAGTCATATGTGAGTTATTTTTCTCAATATTTTTGGCCACTCTCTTTTCTCTTGAATAAGCATCACAAAACTCCTTTTCTTTCCTCTCCATCTATAATAAACACAATCTTTTTACTCCTTTATTCAGCTTTTAAACTTTTGTCCAACCTCTTCGTTATCTTCTTCATACTCTACACCAAAAGGGCATTTTTTTTCCCAAAAGATATTATTCTTAAAGCTCCACGACATCATATATTTATTAAAATTGAGAATATGTTAGTTATGATTCCTTCTTTATAACATAACTTAAACCAACAAGCCGCAACACATTCATATACCACCGCAGCCCAACAATCCCTAACACTAGCTAAACTCCCCATTAAAATATAGAAAAAAAAATACCATAAATATACTTCATCTTTCACGCAATGACCGGACCGCTTGCATATCTCTACTTTCGAAAGTCAACTAAATATCAAACCATATAAACCCTAATTAAGAGGCTAAGTTGGGCTCCTAAGGAGGAGCAGTAATTGTTTTCAAACTTAGATTTTACTCAGAAGTATGTGAATGATTCTGGCAAAAATAGAAATATGTAAGTGATGGTCGGGGCCAAAAGCGAGCTTTGTTATTGGTCATTTTTATCTTAAACACAACATAAGGCTTTGAATACGGAGTAACCATGTCGCGTGACCGGAGCGATGCTTGAGCTCATCTAGGTCGCTTAGATCGGCAACACACTTTTGAGGATTGAAATTCTTATGAAAGCAATATATAACTTCGTGCAAGTAATAACGACCCGTCTTATAATTTCATGCAATGATTTCAAATATGTACTGTTTTTACAGGCTCTCCCCCGTGATACTAATTATAGCTGCAAGTCACTTTTTCCTGCTACGCGACATTCACAAGGCTGCCACTAATTTGTGGTCTGTATTTGGACATATCATATAGATGCATTAGATTATAATAATGTAATAAACAACCCATCTCATAAACCTCACAAAGAACCTACGCAAGATAGCCAAATTATGCAAATTAATATGCTAATCTACAAATTTTTTTCTTCCACCATTGATGATTTCATTTGTCAATAGAAATAATATTTCAAATTTCTTGATATATATTATCAGCGATAGTAACTTTTCAAAATACGGCGATACCTTTTGGTTAGTGATGGTCATTTTTCGAAAGGTGCTTGAAAGCTCACCTTAGCTTTTCTCGAAATGTTTCACGTTTATTTGTTTTATTGATTTATCAAAATCTCCCAAAACAGCTTGCCAAAATTTCATTTCTAACTCACAAGATGGCAAATTTGTGAAGCGTTTTCATTTTCCATTAGTAACTTTTAGACATATTAACAATCGCAGAATTCACATACCTTGATAATTTTGAAGTGTTTGTTTTTAATAATCGAGATGGTAATTCTGCAACAATATCGGTTATTGTTATAGTTTTTTTTTTGTGTCACTAATTTCTCATTAGTGACGGTAAATTTTGGACATCGTGGTAATTTTCTTAAAGATGTTTTCAAAATTAATTTTTTCGATTACCTTCATAATTTTCAAAAAAAGTCGACAATTGTTTTTCGTCGCCGGAAATTCCCACTGGATCGTTGAACTCTGTGGGGGCAATAAGGACCCCAAAAATGGCATAGAAACCGAGGGCCTCTGTAACTCTCTGTTCCTGTCAAAAGTGTTTCACTCTTTTCCATCACCACCGCCATGTGAACCTCTGAGCACTCTCTCTCTCTCCCCTCTCATTTAATAATTTTGCTGCTGCTTCTTCTTCCTCTTCGTCTGCACGTCTACGGTCTCAATATTGGGACAGGACCAGAGCTCGACCAAATCCCCGCAGAATAATAAACAGCGAACGCGCAGAAGATCGGCAAAAAGATAATCGGAAACAGTTGTTAGCATCTGTTATTCATTATATTTTTTTTATTCCCAGATCGAAAAACGAACCTCCAACAGAACCCCCATCACTTTGCCTTACTCTCTACGCCAGCACAGGAACACCAGAACCCGAAAGCCCCATCTCACCAGCCTTCGACGCTGGCCCTTCATCATCACCATCGCCGTCGTCATCATCTTCTTCTCCTTCTCCGTCAAGATCTCCAATTTCTTCTTTGTGTTTTCACAGGCTATTAAATGAGGTATGGTGGAGCTCAGGAGACCACCCACCAAGTGCATGGGGGGCTTCTATGTGAGGATGAGGTTCTTGCACAGCAACGGCAAGCACCATCAGAGGCCAACTCAAGACAAGAGCTTCTTCCGCAGATACTACAAATGGTCCTCTGGCTCTCTCTCTCCTTCTACTTCTTTAGTTCTTACCTTCCTCAGCCAAAGCCCAAGCAGCGGCTCAACCCTATTCACACCACTAGCTTTGCCGGCTCCGGGTCGACTCACTCCTCTCGCGCGCTCTTCGAGTCATCATTATCGCTTAGTAATAGTAGCTCCACACGCTCGCAAGAACCAAGATCGACGACCAAGGTTGCTGACCGCTAAAAGTTTCAATTTTTTGTTCTCTCCTTTACCCTGTTTCTGCCTCACGAGTCGTTCATGTTGACCCAACCTCTGCTTTTGTTTCTTGCAGAGTTGAGGGGCTTGAAGATATACGTCTACGATTTGCTGCCGAAGTACAACTCCGAATGGCTATCGAACGAGCGATGCAGGACTCACTTGTTCGCGTCGGAGGTGGCGATCCACAGGGCTCTGTTGGCCAGCGACGTACGGACTCTCGACCCTCAGGAAGCTGACTTCTTCTTCGTCCCCGTGTACGTGTCCTGCAACTTCAGCACCACCAATGGCTTCCCGGCCATCGGCCACGCGAGGTCGCTGCTGCTCTCCGCCGTGCAGCTAATTTCGTCGGAGCACCCGTTTTGGAACCGGAGCTCCGGGTCTGACCACGTCTTCGTTGCCTCTCACGATTACGGAGCTTGCTTCCACGCCATGGTAAACGACCCCCCAAAAAAACCAAGATGGTTTTGTCCTTTTCTTTCAACACGAACGTATCCCGAGCTATTAGCCATAAATGTACGCAAATCGTCGCGATTGACGCTCCATCCTTCGTAAAAGTTGGAAACTTTGGATTGAAGTTCATCTTTCCCCCGTGTTTTGAACGTTCTATTGGTCATCAAGCTGGTTTAACTGATGATTAACCGTGGGTTATTTCTTGATTTTTCTGTAGGAGGATCGAGCTATCGCGGATGGGGTGCCAGAATTTTTGAAGAAGTCCATAATACTGCAGACGTTCGGGGTCAACTACGACCACCCGTGTCAGGACGTCGAGCATGTGGTGATTCCGCCCTATATTCCGCCGGAAAGCGTACGGAGGACGCTGCAGGCGTCGCCGGAGAACGGCGGTCGCGACATCTGGGCCTTCTTCAGGGGTAAAATGGAAGTCCACCCCAAGAACATCAGCGGTCGCTTTACAGCAAGTAAATGATTCCGTCTCTCACCAGTTCATTTCGCTCTAATCAAACTCCTAATCATTGCACCACCCTCAACTGAATCTATAAGCTAAGGACCCAATACTGTTGAGTTGTAATCATTTCTTCAAATATGGTATTCAATCTGACGTGTCCTTACCTGGCCAAGATTCTCAAGATCTGTCCATGTGAATGTTTGAGATATTTTGTTTGACGAAAGTGAATGTTTAGCATTTTGATGTGCTGACGTGTAATGTCGATTTTTTCATTTTTTTTTCCTTGCTTTCTCCAGGGCGGTGAGATCGGTGATCTGGCACAGGTACAGCGGTGATCGGCGGTTCTACCTGAGGCGGCATAGGTTCGCCGAATACCAGTCGGAGATCGTACGGTCCGTGTTCTGCCTGTGCCCGCTTGGGTGGGCCCCCTGGAGCCCGAGGCTGGTGGAGTCCGTGGCTCTGGGCTGCATCCCAGTCGTCATCGCCGACGGCATCCGCCTGCCCTTCCCGGACGCCGTTCCGTGGCCGGAGATATCGCTCACGGTGGCGGAGCGGGACGCGGCGAAGCTCGGGGCGATCCTGGACCGCGTGGCGGCGACCAACCTGAGCGCCATACAGAGAAACCTTTGGAGCCCGGAGGTGCGGCGGGCCCTGCTGTTCAACGACCGCGTCGAGTACGGCGACGCCACGTGGCAAGTCCTGCGGTCCCTGGCCCAGAAGCTGGACCGGTCGCGCAGGAGGATGAGCAGGGTTTATCTTCGTAGCCAATGAGGAGCGCCAAAAGCTGAAGTGGGCTGTTCCTGGGCGCCAGCTAGGCACCGGCGTCTTGTCCGACGTGGATGATCTTCTCTCGAGGAAGACGATAATGCGAGACAGCTGGGCAGCTCTTGCATTATGCAGAGAGACAGGGAGTGGGGCCCGGAAGTCAATTTTTAGTACGAAGATATGGCAGGGGTGGGCCCCACTTGCCTTAAATCGGGCGCAGTACAGGATTTTTGGATATATATATGTATATATATTTTTTAGGGTTAAAAGAGGGGAATTTTTATTTGCGGTTCTTTGAGGTGGAAAGCATAATGAAACAACGTAGATATGATTTAGAGGAGAGAGACAGTGTACATACAGGCTGGGAGGGCATCTTTGGGAATATAAAAGTAATGCCACTTGTACATGTGATTGAAGCTTTTGTTATTATTATTATGTGTGGATAATAAAATCTTAATTCTTTTGAGGGAGGCGGACAGGAAAACAAATGCAGTTCTTGTCTCAAGCCGGTGTCGCGGGAGAAGTTGATTAAAACCAAGAACGAGACCGGAGTTTGTTTTCGGGTCTCGGATTCAAATCTTGCCGAGCAAGAAGTAAAATCTCCAGTGCTTATTAGCCCTAAAGCGAGCGATTCGATTTGGGGACCCAAAAATTTATTGGGAATACGAATGGGACAAAACCTGAAGGGGGGCTCCTTTTAATGATGTTTATTTTCATGAAAAGCCGTCCTTTTTATGAAAAGCCGTCCAGAAATTGGAGAAAATTAAAAGACAAAAAGAGAGGACGGAAAGGAAAGGGAGCAACGTGACAGGTTGGAGGGTGTCAGGACTTTAAATGGATGGAGCTCGGGTGGAGGAGGAGGAGGAGGTGTCAGGATGTGGTCACGGGTTCACGGGTCTCGATCGAATCACTAATTACTTGTTAATTTGGGTTTGCCGGGGGTGTGGGTGGGCCATAAATTTGTCCAGGGAATGCTTGTGCAGAGCGTGAATTGCAGACCGCGGGTCGGGGTAAAAACTTCAGGACAGGACTCTGCTTTCGGTAGCGTTGTGGCGCAGCGACTCTGTCCCGACATTGACATTTGGACGACGGGTAGGTCGGTAAGTCCGCGGCTTGGTCGTGGGGTTTCCAGGGGACCGGAATGGACCGGGGTAAACTACCTTTCCGTGTGGGTTTTCGGGGCGAGAGTTGGCGCCGGTGGTTCCGTCGAGCCATTTCCGGCCGTCCCTTGTTCACGGCCAGTTCGTTTGGCTTTTTTCCGACTTGTGTTGAGGGAATTTGGTTATGCTTCGGCAACGTCTTAGTAGGTTTCGAATCAAATTAGGGATGGAAATGAGTTGGGATTAATCGGGTGCTCAGCCTGCTGGAGCTCCATTGTTGGGAATCCGTAAAAAAAAAAATTTACAATACTTTTTTCCGTCAAGAATATATGTGTGCGAATATATATTTGGAAGTCTCAAAGTTCTTCTTTTTGGTACATGTATTTGATGATTTTATCGCCATATGTATGTGTAGGGAAGGGTCAATTTCAATTGGGATTGAGAGGGGATTTCGACTTTTCTTGTGGCTACATGAGTTGACTCTGGGTTCTCTATTCAAACCTTAGTCGGGTTTGAGATATCATGGGGTCTAGTCCAGGGTTATATAAAGGTGTTTTAAGAGCATTGCTGTTAATTGGGGTCTGCGAAATGAAACCAACATTAGCAATCTTAGGGTATCTTTTATTTCGCTAAAAAAAAAATTAGACAGTTTCGAAAATATTTTTCTAAAAATTGATTGCTTGAAAGAGAATATATTTATCGTCCATAAGTACATTTAGACATAAATTATTGGTGGTAAAGAAAAAAAAATTATTAACTAGCTAACTATCTGAAACGATAGACACGATCATATATCTAGGAGAAATATTTATCAAATAATTCATTTTTCGTGAAACAAACGGGGTCTGACTTAAAAACCCTTATTCTTCCATTCAACGAAATTTTATCCAAGTAATTTCATAATATCGATAAAGTAAACTTCGGTTCATCTTTTTACTAAAAAAAATTGAGATGGTAAATTTTTTTTTGGACAATAAGGACAGAAAGAAAGAAGTAACTGAAAACAGCAAAAAAAAAAAAAGGTTAAAAGTCCGACCTGCCGGATTCGAACCAGCGACCTAAGGATATGCTGTTGGACGGTCCCACTACAGTCCTCCGCTCTACCAACTGAGCTAAGGTCGGTTTTTGGCTTACGTTCCATTTTAATTAATCTTATAAACATAAAATTCTATTTGTGTGGGCTCACTCAACCTTCCTCGCATATGGGCCTTGGGCTGTTCAACATTCAAATCCGAATTTTCTGTTAATTTTTGAACTTAATTTCACTAGCAAATCTGATATAATTGAGAACGAAGTCCTCTCCGCAGGCTCAAGCCTAACGGTGCTTCAGTTCGTAATTTCCTTCATATTCTCCTAGAGAAGATGCCAAACATGCTATACATACATATATACGTATACGTGTACGTATAGCCCTCCTCTTCGATAGACTTGATCTACATAAGTTCACCACTAGATCAAATTAACACAATGGAGTACGTTCACCGTCTGATGTATGGACAGTTCGGTTCTTAACAAGCACTTTAATATCAATCGTTCGAACACAATTTGACGAGACTAAGGCCGCATAATACGACCTTTTTAATTCTTGAAGGCATGGACGCTCAACCCCAATCTTTGTCGGGGTAAGTTTGGAACCCATCTCACGAACCTCCAAATCCAAATTCCGAAGCTCCTTTTTCAGCACTCGGGCGTGAGCGTGTGGTCTCTTTTGGGGTCCGCACAGTAGTCGTACACCATGTGGTTCCTCTGCACCCAGCCCATCGCCAAGTACTGCTGCCGGCTCAGGCCGCCGGCTCCCGACGGCGATACGGAGGGCGGGTTGCACGAGCGGGCGGAGCCGTCGACAGCGCACCCGCTCAGCCTGAAGTTGGCGTACCTGCCCACGAACGGTGCGTACCGGTAGTCCGCTTTGTACTTGCCGTTCTCGGTGGCCCAAGAAGACGCGTCCCATATCGATCCGTACACCCACATCGGCCTTAAGGGAAATGTCCGGTCGCTCTTCCTGGGGTACCTCCTGATAGGTACATCGTCCACCAGAAATCTGCCAAAGGTCGGGTTACGACAAATAAGATCATCCGGGATATCTCATTTAGACCTGCCCTTATGCGTATAAATCATGCTAATCACGTTATGCCAAAAGTTGCGGAACCGGTCTACTTAACATATAAAGGGTTTTTCAAGACACTTCAAAGGGACTAGCTGAGACGTTTCTAGTCTGAGCAATTCAGGAGAGGGAAAAGAAGAAGGCCCACATGATCTCACTAGGTGTCCACAGAATGGCATAGTTGTGGAAGTCTTTGGTCGGATCGAACCAGAGGTGGAACCTCATCTCTCTTCCGATGATGTTTCCATCCCCACTTCCTCTGACGTAGACGTTGGTCTGAACAGTGTAAGGCTTGTCTGGTGTCGTTCCCAGAAACTCGATGTCGATCTCGTCATGGTTGCCGGGGCGGGCTTCATTGTTTGAGAGCTGACGACGTCCAAAAATTCATTAATCTCTCAGAAACACTTTTTAAGGTAGATTTCCCAATACTCTTGCTATAATACTATCCTCGTGGAGGGGAGAATGAGATTTAGAAGCTGCACATATGCTTCAGCAGTATAACCAGGTTGACATTTCATGTTTCCTCTTATCGGATTAAAGGGGAGTTGCACAAAAGCTGTCTCGTGCATTTTCGATATGTATTATTAGGAGAAACATTTGAAAAAATAAATAAACAAATGAATAGGATGGATGTGCTATGCTAGCTCTTACGTAGAAAGAGGTAATAACTCCAGCAGTATAACCAGGTTGTAGCTTGATGGATGCACTGAAATAACCAGATTGATATGGGTGAAGAGACTTGAACCCACTTCCTGTTTTTAAAGCACAAAAGGAAATTAAGTTAGCCCATTATATGCTCAGATGAAATCTCAAAATAAAAAAGAAGAAGCAACAGACTGAAATTAAGTAGCTGTTTCTAATTGCTATATAGGAATAAGTGGAAGTCCACGAAATAAGATGCACTACCCT
The DNA here is from genome assembly GCA_019149425.1 of Psidium friedrichsthalianum. NCBI lineage: Eukaryota > Viridiplantae > Streptophyta > Magnoliopsida > Myrtales > Myrtaceae > Psidium > Psidium friedrichsthalianum. Next base: position 17,057 of record JAGVVM010021738.1, read on the forward strand.
AGTTTACTATCATGTTGGGATTAATATATATATATATATATATATATATATATATATATATATATTTGTAAGATTTAGTAACACTGCCAAGTACTCCAAAAGCTTACTCTGTTAGAAGAATGCTTAGTCCGACATTGGAATTTTTTTACACCTCTCATGAGATGTAGGTTGGACGTGGACGTACATAATAGGGGCGGTACGTAAAGCATCGAATTTAGGATTTTATGCTATGATATAATGTAAGAATTTATGAAACCGCAGCTAATTGTTCTAAAAGTTCATAGCGTCAGAAGAAGGCTGGACTATCATGGATATACACCGGCAATTCCGAAGGATCTCATAACTCCACGGTAGCAAGGAAATGAAGATGAGAAGACCTGAACTGGCATCAAGCCAGATAGTCACCGAGCCCCGGTCTAGCCTTTGGTGCCGAGGGCCCCACAGGTTCCTAAACCCTTGACCAAACCCCATGGAGCGAAACCTTGAGCTTGAGATGTAGCCGAGCAAGGTGGACCCTGTGCGCTATGGAAGGTGCAAATGTCGCAGCTACGATGAAAAGATGATGAAAACGATAAGTCAAGTGGCTTGAAGAGGAAAAGAGAGAGGCATAGACATGATCCTTAAGTCAGGTTCTAAAGATAGGAGAGGGAGAGAGAGTAGAGAGACGAGAGAGAGAGGGGTACCAGATTGGCATGGGCAACAAATGTGGAGTGGGTATAAATAGCGAGAGATAGAGAGGGTGTGAAAGGAACCCATATGATCATATAGGGTGATAAGGTGGTTAATGGGAGTTATAGATGGGGACAAAATGTGTAGGGAAAAATGTTTCTTTTATGTGGCGTGTTCCTTCTTTCTCTTGCCCACCATCGAATGTTAAATTGGGATAATAAACATAGCTTTAGGCAAAGGTAAAATGTACATGAGATTTGATCATTCCATCTTTATCTCTCACTTGTTCCAACATTTCAATTAGAAAGTAGTTCTTTTTTTTAAAAAAAATAATAAAGTAAGATTTTTAACTAACTACATCTAGTGTTTCTCTAAGTATGTTTTGTGCTGGGAAAAGTACCAAAAAGTGTCTAGATTTATTGCATTGGTACTAATTCAGTTTTAAATATTTCAATTGAACCAATTTAGTCATAAACCTTTTGTATGAATGATACCAATTTTGCCCATCCGGCTAATTTTGGTCGAAACTCACTAAATGAACGCTGTTTTCCTACGCGAAAAAGGGCGATCGACGCTGACGTGGATGAACTTTAATTTTTTTTTCCGAATTCTTTTTTACTTTCTTTTCTTTTTTTTTTAAATGTGGTCAGTTCTCGTAGGGCTGCGAGGGTTGAGCCCTCGCTAGATCCAATAGTGCGCCCCTCACCCAGGCCCGTGTGGGCTGAGTCCTGGCCAGTAGTTGCTCACACCTCGAGTCACAAAGAAAAAAAGTGCATGAGTATGTATGCACACTAGATCCTACAAAAAATACATGTCCTTTGAATTATACTAGATTCGATTGACAACTCGATCCATCCAATAAAATCCCGCACATGTCTCTTCCCCTTTTTCTCTGTGATTACTGAACTCGAGAAATATGATTTTTCCTTCCTGAAGGTTAACTAGGGAGCAATTTATCTACGGTAAATGAGATATAACTACGTGCATATATTGCTCAAAGTAAAGCAGTTAGGTCAACGGCCCAACAGTTGCATAAACTCAAAACTCTGGACCCGAGGCACTCGTTGACCTTTTTTTTTTTATTTTTTGTTCATACAAAATCATGAATCGTGGAGTTCATAATTGGGGTATTATTCTCAATTTGTTTTAGAATATGAAGCTGACGTTACATTGCTTAAGATAACGATAGGCATGGATATACATTTCAGTCAAAACTTTTTATGCTTAAGCATAGCAAATATATATTAGTCCGACATGGCCAAACCCCGTAGATCCTGGGTCGTGATTTTGCAATCCCTATGTATATTCCGCTCACGTGGAAAAATGTATAACGTAAAGTTTTTTCGGGGTTACCGTATGTATCAAATAATGGCCCCATAAGCTAGCTTCAATATTAAGGAACATATAAAATCCCGAAAACTGTTCCTTAAAATGGTGGGTACCCTTATTATTTTATTGAGATTGGGAAGGCAAAGGCTGAGGATAGTTACAAAAGTATCAAGAAAAATACCATCTAATTGAAGATAGAACGGGCCTAATATCTTAAAAACCCCCAAACTTTGGTTTTATTTCAATTCAGTCTTAAACTTTTTTGTCTCATAAAAATAATTTTTACTTGAGTTTCAATATGCTCCCATTAACCATCCGTCCAAAACTTCTCCTGATAACTGAGTGATAGAAAGCTCCCGAGCACGAGCTGTTCGAGTGTCCTAAGCAAAGTGTCTCGAGCTTGAGCTCTCCAATAGCGAGAGATGGAAGGCTCTCGAGGACGAGTGAATTGAAGACTGAGTGTAAAATCAAAAATCTCCGAGCGAGATGGAAGGAAGACTTTCTTAAGTGTAAGAGAAACTAAAGCAAGTCAGCCTTAATCAGTCCAGTTTTTTCCCAAAATTTCAAATCCAACAAGATGTTTTTTGGGTCACATGGAAATTCATCTCCAAAAAAATGTGTTATGGGTATGAAATTGGGAAAACTAGAACACTGGTAAAATGTCACATTATTAAGTCGATTTTGGATGGAGGGTTAATGACGGCGGATTTGAGGCTCAAGTAAAGTTTGGTGATTTTTTATGAGGAAAAAAAAAAAGTTCAGGATGGGATTGAAACTACACCTAAAGGTGGTGATTTTTGAGGGTTATTAGGCCAATAGAATGCATGCGCCGAATACTTAGTCTCGTACATATTCTTGCTTTTTGGCTTATGCTGTGGGAAAAATTCAAACTCGATACTATATCTCTTCCGTTACATGTTTGATCGACGTGTGTAAGGAGCGTGCCGTACATGAACATCCGTATAAATGTATGATGGTATATAACTACGAAATGTTGTGTAAACGTACGTTATTTTGTCTTAAGAATCGTCATGCTAACTGTCGGAGCCTAAAGAATACTTGGCCCTATCTCTCGTTGCGACAGGGATACGTGCGCAACAAATATAATATTAGGGCAAGCAATCTTTGAATGAATATGTTTCTTTGGCATCGTCCGGAGTTTGATTAAATGGCTCAACTGCTACCCTTAATCGTTTTGATAGAAAACATGGATACTCCTTTTCCTCAAGGAAAAACAAAAGGGTGTGTCCCCCAAAATAGGAAAAATTATAAATAAGAGTTTAAAGTGAATCTTATTTCAAATAAGACCATGAAATATCATCTTTACTCCAAAAAAGAGCCTAATCAAGGACATTTTCGTCATTTTATTTGTTTATTTATTTATTCCTTTTCCCTGGTTTTGCCGGCTGGCCAGACCATCGACGAGGGCTGGGCAGCCGTGAGGAACCGCCTCACCCTGCCCAGGCGCGGCAGGAGAGACGACCCTGGCCGGCTCCAAGCCAAACTAGTGAAGAAAAGAACGCAAACCCATCTCAAAGGTTCGGCGATGCGTTCTTCTCTTTGGCCTTCTAATACACCCCGTTTGGTTTACATTCCTTTGTAGCTCTCTATGTGACCTTCAAAACGCAGAAAGATGCAATGCAAAGCCTCTCCTTTTCGATTGATTTCCGAGCTACAAAGCGTCCTTTCCTCTTTTGATTTTATTATGATTGCTCTACTTTTCACCCTCCTTTTGTCGATTCCTTCTTTTGGCTTGCTTCAACGATTGATCTTCCCTCCGTCTCGCGTTTCCTTTGAAAGGCACGGCTGCTGCCCCACCTCCCCGGTGCTTGGTCGGCCCCGGTGAAAGGAAAAAATCAAAGGAAAAAAAAAAGAAGAAAAGGAAGAAAAGGAAAAGGAAAAAAAAAAAGTAAATGATCAAAATGCCCTTGATTAGGCATATTTTTTGAAACAAAGTGGGCACTTTTAAGTCATTCTTGAAACAAGAAACTTTAAGTCCCTATTTGAGAAAATGAGAACATTTCAGGTCTTATTTAAAATTTTTTCTCCCAAAATATTATGTTGACATGCGAGATTTTCATATCATTATCTCCATATAACCCCTCGCTTTTTTTTCATCAAATTGAGAAGTTTGATTTAAAACCCTATTCCAACGAGCTTGTTTCAACACGGTCTATTCAAGATCAATCCAAACCACTGTTCACTATGTCGGACCCGGATCGTCCCTCGCGCGCAATTTTTATCAACTATCGAGTTCCGGGGAAGGGGGGGGGGGAGGAAAAAAAAAGAACATTTTCATAACGCTTGACACGCCGTGACCCCGCATTTGCTTTTGGCCATGCATAATTGCATATGTATGAAGTTCGCAATCTGATCAACCACCCCTTCTACTTGCTCCAAACACATGTACATGTTGGAAACATCTCATTGGCCTTGCTTGATCACCTAATAATTTTACCAACTGCTTTAACTTGAAACTGAGGGATCTTTACATACAAACGAACACATTGCCTGCATATAACTGGCGAACAAAAATTTCTACTTGGACAAGGATGAAAATAAAGGACATTTGGATGCAATGACAAGGACGGGGGAGGTAGTTGCAAAGCAAGGGGATGCTCAAATCCGTCCTTGAATGCCGGCCGATGTTGCCGGTCACTCGCGGGGTCGAATAGACCTTGCACGTGCACGAGTGCTTGATTAGATTAGAGGACATTATTGCAAATTATATAAATTTAAGTTGTGCACACCATCAATACACAATCAAGGGTGGATGATGCCGTTCTGTGAAAAATATTCCGTAAACCAACGGTGACGGTGACGGGCGGATGCTCTAATCTTTCTTTGTTTTTCGTATCTTCCCTTTTAATCCATGAATCGATTGATTAGATACTTGGATTTTAAAGAAAAGGCAAAGCTAGTCCTGCTTGCACGCTTCTTAGTGCATGTGTGTAGAAGCCATAGCTTTCAGATATCTTTTTAAGTAACAAGAGATGTATCAAGGCTACCATTTTCAGCCGACACGACATCCGGAATCCGAGTGAAGTGCCCGATGATTACGTGCGAACATCCTCTATGACATTATCATACTTGTCGCTAATCTTACAAGAAGGGGATTACCAATGTAAATCCTCGTCATTGTAGTGCCTTCTTAAAATTTATCCTTGCTCCGGAATTTGTCACCGCTTAAGCTGCAGTTTGCTCTTGTTGATTTCTTTAAATTGAAAGCGGAAACCCACCAAATGAGCAGGACGAACCTTTTTGTGAAAACAAAGAAAGGCTTTATTTTCTTCCATCTCTGGTAGGGGAAAAATACTTTTTTGTACCAATTTCTGGTTGATGAGTTCCTTCAACATATTTTACATCTAGGTAACTTATCAAGAATTATCCTCTCCATCACTCTCCCTACTTCATAAAGACACCTCAATCAGGTTATCGGAGTCACCAACGTTGAAGTTATTATCCCATATCATCTAATAATGGATTTTATATGCTCTTTATATTCATGTGGTCTCCATTCACCTATCAGCTTAAGCTTTTGGGTCGGATTTTCTAACATAGTATCAGAGCAAGTGTTATCCCTTTTGCAAATGTGCTTCCACCGTCCGTTAGTCAAATTCCACGTGCATCTCATAATTCGGCTTGCACATGATAGGGGATGTTGAAATTATTATCCCACATTGTAATCTGGACTTGTACATGATAAGGGATGTTGAAGTTATTATACCACATCGATTTTATATGCTCTTTATATTTATGTGATCTCTCTCCATCTATCAGCTTAAGTTTTTAAGTTGGACATTCTAGCAATCAACAACGTCGGAACGCCCGAGCCACTATCAACCCCCCCTTCTCAAAATGGTTAGAATAATGACGTTTAATAACTAGTTGCTTATTTGAATAAAAAATAATAATAATAACTAGTTGCTTGATGTTGCGACAGAAGAGATGCAGATGGCGTAAAGAGAGATATCTGTGGTACAAACGACGAGCGAGAGAGGGCGGGCAGGGCAGGGTAAGGATTGTAGGAGGTGGTTGAGACGGAGGATGGTCAATAGCGAAGGCGGTGCTATGTGAAGGAAGAAGGAAGGAAGGAAAAAGGAGGAGGGGGGGGGGGGTGGTGAAGGGAGGACGTGGACTAATAGGTGTCAGATTAGTGTTAGTTTTGATTTTCTTTTGGGGTGAATGCACTAGAAGTTTTAAAATTTTAAAAATAAAAATGCAATAAAATCCTAAAACTTTCAGAAAGTTGAATAAATAAAAGGACTTGATTTAGACCAATTTGACAATTTTTGGGACTTAATTTGCACTTTCTGAAAATTTTAGAACTAAATTGTACTTTCTTCGCGATACGTTTCTAAACTCTAATGCACTTATTCCTTTTTTTTTTTGCGTGCTTTTCGTGCGGAGCCATACGCAGATGCGTGACTAGACTCACCAATTGAAAAGGCAGGTTGGAAGAAACTATTTTTGATGAAAGATGGAGAAAAATATAGTCCTTTCCAAAATACCTGTGCAAAGTCTTATGCACAAGATAAGAGGGAAAATGGGAACTAGATGATCTCAACATTATATCATTCTTGAAATTGGTATACATGAACTCTAAACATAGAGGAAAATCCAGGACTTTTGGCCTCTACAATCACTTGTTAGAGGCAATATGACAACGACCTTCGAACTTATGTACCCTACCGACACTAAGATGCAAAGTCTCTCCTGTAAAGGAAGAGGTCCCTCCATTTTCCATCTTAATTATTAGCATCGGTATTCACTAATCTTTGTTTATTATTCAACTATTGTTATGGACCTGTCACGGTTCTATAATTTACATTAAAGACGCGATTTGTTGATATTTCCTTCATAAACAATACTGCAAATTTCGAAGAAAGCAAATCTTGGAGGGATTGCGTGTTTTTGGATCGGATATGGCATCATTTTCCTTAGGTCTTAGCACATAATTTCGTAGGATTTCATTGGACTCATCCTGGGCTATATATCTCAATTATTAGCAAAGAGTCTAATATAAGAGTAGGAAATATCAAATCGATTTTACCGTAAAAAAAACCATGAAAAAGAAAACAGTACAAATCCCAAAAAGCGGGAGATTGAAGTCAATTTTAACTCTTAACTCGATTCCATTGTGGTTCTACGTGTTCATGATCACAGTGTAGAAGAATCATCATAAAAAAAAAAATGAGTGATTGGAGTTAATGAACTTCGTGTGGGACATGACTCATAGATATGCAAATCTCTACACGGAAATTGGCTACCTTTAAATTCTAAAATATGTATCTATGAAAACAACCAGAGCAATTTTACAAGATTTGAAAATGAAGTGTTAAAATCTTTGATATAGACATGTGAACGATGGTATAGCAAATCATAGAAATCGAAAATCCTTGAAGGTGGATTGTGTTCACATTGTTTTTTTTTCCTAGTGAATTCCAACTTGTGAGCTCAAGTGGGTCTACCTTACAGAGTGGCCTAAATATGTTGCCGTATCAAAACTTGACGCAAATGAATATCTTCTGATGCCAGGCTCAAAATTTGGGTCGAGTATAAAGAAGCAGTGGCCCAAATCAAGAATATAATACACACTAACATAAGGTCCACTCGATGTATATTTGTATAAGCTCATCTCGATCATAAAGGATTCGGGAGCAGTTACAAGTCGTCCTGTGGTAGGGCGTCATCCAAGACCCCTGTTCAAATTTTTTTTTTTTTTTGTTTTTTTGAAGAAGATCATTAGGATTAGATTTGTTTAAGCTTTGAAATTCAAATTCAAATTAGACTAGATGTTCTGATGTTGCTTCAACTTATAAAAGCATGTAGCCCTATTTTCTAAGGATTTTCTTTTTTTTTAACCCTTCCGAGTCGCAGTTTGTTATTTCCATTCAGAAGTTTGTGTTCGCTCAGCAAGCATGTCATCTAAGAATGCAAGCCCATGCTGTTGATTCAATAAAAGTTTGCCGAATTTTTTTTTCTTGTTTGCAAGATATGTGTCGGGTAAGTGGTTTTCTATAATTCGGATCTTACAAAACAACTTTAATGTTGCAAGTCATATTAGAATCATTAGCGTTCCATTGAAGCCAATTTGATTTTGTAATTCGTTATTTTGATGACTTTTGGTTTGCCATTAACCACTAAAAAACCATCAAGTTAGGGAAGTCACAACTTAAAAACTGCCAAACACGACAAAATGCCGTCGAATGGGTGGACTTCTCAAGTCATTAGACGTTTCGATAGGTTTGTTATTCGCATTGGAAGGTGGAATGTATTCGGCTTAGAATTTATATACAAAAACGTGGTCATTTCTAAACAGGTTTTCTACGCAAAGCAATCTTGAAATGAACTTTGATCTTTCACGGAAGGATTGCATCTCCTAAAAGCTCAAAAAACAATATGCATATATTGTCGGGACGGATGTTGTTTTGTTTCACCACCATTTGCATTAAGAATCGAATTCCTCTTGCTTGATAGTGGGCTTAATTCGTCTCTATTGCGAGGGTATTTCGGAAATGGGCCGTGATCTGTCAAGAATGATGACAATCTCAGTTCACAGCGATTCTCGTTTTCCAGGGCCACAAAATTTCCCATCAATTTAACCGAGCCTTTGGATTTCAACGGGAAAACAAATGAAAAAACGGGATTTACCAGGAAGAGGGAAAAAAAAGTTGATTAGAAAAACTCAGTTCGTGCACTGTGAATTCTCACATTATCGAATCGATTTTAGGGCTTCAGCCACGATCAGTTGGAACGACGCGGCATGCCGGAAATAATGGGTGATCCCGGTTCTAGAACGACTACATTTAAGTCGCCGACACGAAAGGCCGTGAAGCTCGGCTCGGTTACACGAATGGGCCCACTCGATATCACTAGTATTTTGCAAGTCTAGTACCTTAGAATTTATGAGTACACGATCCATGGTTACCTACAGCATTCCACAGCCTCTTTAGTGAAGCTGCCCATCAATTTGAAAGTCCGCAGCTCTGAAAACACATAACCTAGTCATATCTAATGCGGGGTGGAATAGTCATGACTTTGATCGAGCAGATTTTCGCCGTGTGCCTCTTGCAGATGCCCATATATTCGCGGTCGATTTCTCTCTTACATAGTCGAACTTGCGTAAAATTTGTTCGCACTGCATGGGGGTGTGGACTGCCGGGGGAGGGCCTTCATGAGAGGAACATCCAAACCATAAATTTGTCGCAAACTCAAATATTAAGACGCGCTGCGTAGTGCGATTTCCCCCACGCAAGAGGGAATCATAGTTAGGCTGCAATACTGTTACACGTTAGGTTTGAATCATCATTATCTTTATGGGAAAGAATAAGTCGATTCGCTTTAGGTTTTTAGGTTTGTTCTACGTTTGTTTTCGCATGTAATCGCGGCACCTTTTTTTCTTTTTTAACGGCATGTGCACTTGGTTCCTAAGAACATGCCGTGCTCAGAGACCAGGTATAATCCAAGGAATGCCATTCATTCATCCTGTTGGCAACTCTGTCCGATCCCCGATATGCGTTAATTCCTATTCTCACTGTTCATCGTGCCTGACTCCACAACTTTAGAAGTCGTTGCGCTAATTTAAGATTAGCGAGATTTGTCAATCAGGGCGATATAGTTCTATAGCGACAGAATAAACATTTTTGTTTTGCTTGTCTCACACACTTTACTCTTTGCTATTCTTCCTACATTCTAGGAAAATAACACAATCAATTTTCAACTTTTCTTTTATCCCCCCCCCGAGAGAAACAAAGAACCATACAAATCGATGAGACGAGCTTATCGATTTGTTCGGCTTAGTTCTTCGGTTTTCGGATTTTTGTGGACCACGACCAACCATCGTTCACCGAATGGTCACTAGGGTGCGGGACACATGC
>JAGVVM010021739.1:0-11467 GCA_019149425.1 Psidium friedrichsthalianum
GTGGGTCCGATGACGTACCTAGGACGTCACCCTTTATGGCCCGAGGATGTCACACCCCCCCTTTTTTGTACAGAGCAAGGTCAGCCTGATCTAACCTAGTCCATGGCCTGAAGTGGATAAGGTGCGATGGGTATGAGATAGTTAGTAGGATTGAAACTTGGTGCATGTGCTTGTTTAGTTCGTTCTGATTGTAGTTGTGGTGGCAGTTTCTTATGCGTTCTTTGGGCGAGTGGAGTCCATAAGGATCCTACAAAGATAGCAAACACCGCATCTCGAGAGTGCCCAGGAGAAGGGTAAGCTCGAGAGGATCCTAATGGGCAGATCCTACAGGCGGTGGAAAGCCTGAAGATATAGTGGGACAGCCGTTAAGGAACCAGCTGCCGTTGCCGAGGCCACCATTTATGATGACCCAGTTGGCTGGAACCGGGAATGGTGGTCAGCCAATGCACAGCTTGTGGAGCAGTTTCTGAAGTTGAGCCGCCGAAATTTCAGGAACCGGTGACCGCTGAAGCTCTACCACTTGGGTTGAAGAGTTAGAGAAAGCTTTCGACCTTATAAGGTGTTTTCTGAGGAGACAAGGTACCGCTGGCTGTTTACAAATGCAAGTAACAGCTAGCTCGGGTGGAAAGCCACGTAAGAGAAAAGATTTCCCAGGCACGTCCGATTTATATGCCTTCGTGAAACAAGAAAGAGCAAGTAGTGGATCTAAATGTATGTGATACTCAGAGTTGATGGTTCTAATTATGATGACTAAGAGAATCAGATCTGTGGATCAATATAGGCAAATTTGCTAACTTATCAAGTTTGCACCAGATGGTTAAGATTGATAGAGCGAGCGGTTTTAAGATGCGAACCTTAAAAGAAAAAAGAAGTTGAAAGTGTGCTGATAGCATTGATCAAAGACTATGATGCCATGTATGAAGTCGCCACCAATCTTTTTTGTAGAGTATGATTAAAACTCTATTGGCAATTGGTAGAGATCATTTTTTCGCCTGCCACGAGAGATAACCGTAGGTTGAGAAGGACCGATGGTAGGAGGAAGAGATCCCATCTCACCCAATCGAAGAAACACTATAGGAAAGGCAGTTTATCGGCCCAATGACGTGTGCCGACTCTGCCATGGGAGGCATGCATCTGCCTCATGCCCTTTTAGGAGAGGAGCTTATTTTAGATGTGGTCAGCATGGCCACCAAGTGAAAGACTGTTCGCAGAGACCGATGGGTTCAAGACCGCCACTGCAAGGAGGACAGTTGCAAAGGAACGTTCCACAGAATCCTCAAATCGACCTCCAGTTCAAGGAAGAGTGTATGCTGTCACTCGAGAGGAGGCGAAGGATTCACCGACCGTTACAGGTACGATCTTCTTGGCACGATCATGTTGCATATGCTTTATTTGATCCTGGAGCTACACATTCTTTTTTTTTTTTTTGGGTAAGGTAAGAATATTATATATTTCCAAACCAAAATACAACCAAAGCCAAGGACAAAACTCGTACCCAATGCAACACAAGTGGGTGTTGCAAAGGGTGCAAAGTTGTCATGGCAAGAGAAAAAACAGAGAACCAAAAATACACAACTACGGGGGACACAGCCCCAACAAGGCTACAACCAACAGAAACAAAACAACGAAACAACAACAACAAGCTAAGGACAATCCCTTAAGTCTGCAGCGACCTAATCACAGCAAGCAGGAAAGCCAGCAAGGAGAGAGTTTCAATCGAGAGCAGCAACGGCCAGAGAAGCCAAGGACGAGACCCCAGTTACGCTGGAACAGCAGCACGCAAAGTGCAGAAGCAGCAAGCAGAAGCAGCAACCACTAATAAAAACGTCCCCAGCAATCACGAGCACAGCACAGAAGCTATAAATCCCCACGAAGCACGCAGCAGGACCCAAGGGAACCAGCAGAAAGGCTTTGACGTGCAGAGCAGCAACCAAAATACAAGCAGCGCGAAGACAGTTAGTCAAAGATGGTCGTAGGAAGATCCCAATTACGCTGGATAGCCCTGTTACGTCGCGTATCAGCCACTGGTTTGATGGAAAAGGCTTTGTCCTTCACCGACTTGGTGAGATGTTTCTCAAGTGCAGGCACGAACAGAGTATGGTTACGGAACAATAAGTTATTCCTCTCTGACCAAATTAGATGACACAAAGCAGCAAAGGAATACCGAGCTATTTTGTGGAAGAAGTGCTGGCCGCTAATGGTCTTTGAGGCCCATCGAAGATTGCCCTGCCAGCCTTGGTTAGTCCAAATAAGATTGCATTTGGATGCCCAAAACCGAGCCAAAGAACCAGTGATAGTACAGCCAAAGAATAAATGATCGATCGAGTCTGGTCTGAGGTTGCAAAAGGGACACAGCCCCTGATCAATTCTGCCATGACTCAGCAGCAGAACTTGGGTGGGTAATCTATTAAGAGTGATGATCCAAAGTAGAAAGGCATGGCGAGGGATTATGCTTCTATCCCAAACGAATGAATCCCATAGGACAGGGGGCCTTTGTCTCGGATAAACTCCCATGCAGAGGAGATTGAAAAGGTTCCCGTATTATGCCCCAGCCACTGCAGTCTATCTTGTCTCTCGGGCACCAGGTGGGGACTAGGGTCAGTCCACGAACAGAAAGTAGAATACATACCAGAAGGGTGAGGAGACATAGAGAAGAAATCCTTCACTGAGGCCTTTCTCGCAATACCAGAGCAGTAGATGTCTCTGTCAGTGAATAATTTGTATAGAGGACCTTTTGGATGCCAGTTATCAAACCAAAAGGAGACGGTATCCCCTCTGCCAAGCTGCCAACGGAAAGCCATATCAAAGTCATGCCGAATATCAAGAATCTTCTTCCAAGACCAAGAACAGAATGTAGGTCTACGAACAATCCAGAAATTCTTCAACTTTAAAAACGTCGAGTGGATCCACTTGCACCACAGGGATTCTTTGTCAGAAAATAGAAGCCAAATATGTTTTAGTAAAGCGGCACGATTGCAATCAACCAATCTGCGAATACCCAAGCCACCTTCCGCCTTGGGACGGCATACATCATTCCAAGCTACCTTGGCACCTCCAACACCAAGTTCAGGGCCCTTCCAGAGGAATTGCCTTAGGATACGTTCAATACTTGAGAGAACTGATTTGGGGAGATTGAAGACACTCGCCCAAAAAACATGAATGGAGTGCAGGACAGACTTGATGAGCTGCAATCTCCCCGCGAATGACAGAAGCCGATGACACCAGGATTGAGCACGAGCTGTTATAGTATTGACCAGCGCAGTGCAGTCCTCCTTGGAGAGTCTGGACTTAATTATAGGTACACCCAGGTAACGAAATGGAAGAGTGCCTTCTGAGAAGCCGAGAGATTGCATAATGCCAGCCTTCAGATCATCCGATGCCCCGGAAAAGTAGATCGCGCTCTTCCTCAGATTTGGATGCAGACCAGACCAAGCCGCAAATCTCTGGATGCCTTCCTTCAGCAAGGATGTGGAAGGGATGTCTGCTTGAGAGAAGAGCAGCACATCGATGGGATAAACCGAATACTCTTGCACCTCCAGAAAAATTTGAAGGAAGACTGCCTCGTGAGAGACTCCAGGATCCCAGAAAAAATCTCCATGACTAAAGTAAATAAGTAGGGGGACATAGGGTCACCCTGGCGAATGCCTCTGCCACTAGGAAAGAACCCATGGAGTTCACCATTTATAGATACCGAGAACATGGGAGATCTCACGCAAGTTAAAATCAAATCAGTGAGCTTTGCAGGGAAACCGAAAGCCAACAAACAGATTCCAGAAAATTCCAGTCAAGCGTGTCAAAGCTTTATGGAAATCTACCTTCATAGCACATTTGGGAAGATACGGTATATGATGGAAGCCACAGAACAGTTCCTGAGCTAACATGATATTGTCACTAATGCGTCTACCCTTAACGAATGCATTTTGTGATGAGCTAATGACAGACGGTAATACCCCAGCAATTCTGTTGGAGATAATCTTCGTGATGCACTTGTACACCGTGTTGCAGCAAGCAATCGGCCTGAAGTCATTCAACTCAGAGGCATTCTGAATTTTAGGTACCAAGGAGAGGATGGTAGTATTCGTCTCCTTAAGCAAACAACCCGAAGAGAAAACATCTTTGATTGCAAGTATAACCGAGGGACCAATAATATCCCAAGCATTGTGGAAAAAATCAGCAGAGAATCCATCAGGTCCAGGGGCTTTTCCTTTCGGAAGAGAAAACATGGCATTACGAATCTCCAACTCAGAAACGTCACGGGAGAGCAGATCAATCTGAATGTCATCTAAAGGTCTAGCAATTACTGACCTTAGGTCCTCCGGGGAAGGAGTATCCGAGGCAGGAACCGCAGCAAGTAGGTCCTTGTAGAAGGACACCACATGGTTGTGAACCATAGATGGGTCACTAATCAGTACACCAGCGTTGTCAGCGATCGAAATCAGTCTGTTACTGAGGTGTCTTTTGTTGACAGAAAGGTGAAAAAACTTAGTGTTTAAATCCCCTTCTTTGAGCCATTTAATCCGAGACTTCTGACGATAAAAGGATTCTTCACTGAGACGAAGATCAGCAAAGGTCCGAAGCCGAGACTTTTCCAGATTTGCCAGTTCTAGATTACCTGGATCAGCGGCAAGAGCCTCCTGGACAGCAAGCAAATCATCCCTAGCTTGAGAGGTGCGAAGGGAAATATCGGAGAAGGCACTCTTATTCAGAAGTTTCAGCCGAGCTTTAAGAAGCTTAAGGCGTCTGCAAAGGATGAACATAGGAGAGCCAGCTATGGAGGTATTCCAGACCTGCTCCACAATTGCAGTATAAGAAGGGTGAGACATCCAGAAGTTGAAAAACTTGAAGGGTCTCTTACTGCCAGTAGGAGGGACAATACGGATGATGATCGGTGAATGATCTGAGACTCCCGGGGCTAAGAAGTTAGCTTCCGAGTATGAGAAGTCATTATTCCAACAGCCATTAATAAGTGCACGATCGATCTTGCGTTGTTTCCTAGTTACACCTGATGAGGTTGACCAAGTGTATCTAAAGCCAACATAGCGAAGATCATCAAGTCCAGCCTGGTTAAGGCATTCACCGAATTCATTGTAGCTAGGCAGCCAAGTGTTAGAACTCCCCATTCTGTCAGAAGGGTCTCTAATGGCATTGAAGTCACCAAGAACTAACCAAGGAAGGTCGATATCATTACTCCGGCAAATAAGATCATTCCATAAAGGACGTCTAGCAACAAAAGTGTGTTCAGCATACACAAAAGAGACAAAGCAGTGCTTGTTCAGCGGCAAAAACTGCAGCAGACCATGTATGGCTTGGACTGAGTAAGCCTGCAACTCAAAATTAGCACGCATAGGATCCCAACCAATCCAAATCCTGCCTCTAACAGAGTATTCATAGTTAGCATGCCATTTCCAACCAGGGATAAGGCGAGCCGAGATATTCAAAAAGAGAGATTCCGGGACCTTAGTCTCGAGAATGCCAATGCAACACAAGTTATTAGACCTAACAAGGTTTCTGATTTCAGCCTGCTTGAGAGGAGCCATAAGTCCTCTAATATTCCAAGCACCAAAAAACATAGCGACAAAAGATTACCTCCATCTCTTACCCCTTCTCTTTTTAGGTTTGGGGGCGTTGGTGACAGCAGCAGTAGGTCTGCATTCAGGGATGCTTTCGGGAACAAACTCCAGGGATGGAGCCACCGGAGGAGAGGGGGCTATAGAGGTACCCCCGGGGTCTTCAACCTGTTTGAAAGAAGACCTTAACCGAGTAGTTGGAGAGGCAGGGGAGGGAGAATCCTCACTACCAATTTCACTAGCCGGCTGATCATTATCTTCAGACTCAGAAGAGGAAGATGAAGAAGTCTCCACAGGGTCAGCCAGAGCAGCTAAGGCCTCCACAATTGTAGTGGTAGTACTCTTTCCACGCATGGGGTGGGATTGAGCCGCAACAGGTGCAGGGGAATTGGAAGCACCAATGCAGGGGTTCTTGCGATTCTTGACTACTCTGGTCTCAGAAATTTGCTGTGAAGGGTTCTGAGTGTCATTCATAGCAGCAGCAGCAGGCTCATCAGCCGGCACAGCACACACAACAGGCTCAACTGCAAGTTGTGCAGCATTAACAGCAGCAGAGTCAATGGGCTTAGCAGCATTCACAGCAGCATCATTATTTGCCGAGCACCGATGGCCAAAAATGCCACATTTCATGCAAGAAATCGGCTTCCACTCATAGTGAATTGAGATGGGGCATGGCTCCATATCCTCATCAAGCAAGACATGAACAGAATCAGGTAAATGTTGGTTGGCCTTAATCTGTATACACACCCGCGCATAAGCGATTCTTTGCATCTTCTCCGTAGGGAGATCAACATGTAGTGGCTTACCGATATCACTCGCCACTAAACTGATTCCTCTAGCAGTCCATAGGGCATTAGGAATACCCGAGAGTCTGATCCAAACCGGCAACACTTGGTGTTGATCCCTTTTGAGCACCAATCTAGGGTGCCATTGCTGCAACATCATCGGAATCCGAGAGACAGTTATATGGCCAATGTCAAGGATTTTCCGCCTATATTCATTGTCCGGTATATGGAAGAAATAAAAGCCGTCAGCGTTAACCAACACATCCTGCAATTGAGCTCCCCATAACCCCTTAGCAACCGATTCAGTAAGCCGAAAGGGAAGTCTCCTCCCAACAAAATAACCGACCAAACAAGCTTTCCATTTCGGGTCACAATCCTCTAGAATATCATCCGGGATTCTAATAGCCGAGCTACCCTTCACCTTAACAGGAGGAATGTAAGACAGTGAATAACCTTTGTCAGCTGCTCTGGCTACCGCAGCCCACGTCCGCTTGGTCGGAGGAGGGGCTTCAGTATTGACAGGTCGAGGAGCACGGGACCGGCCCCTACTTCTGCTACGACGAGCAGCTGTCGTAGTCGAAGGTGGATAAGCCTTCAAAGGAGGCATTCCAGGCTGTGCAGAGTCAGCCTTACCCGAGTGGCCTTCTGAGGAATTTGATCGAACAGGTAATCTGCGCCCATCAGACGAGGAACGCTGCAGAGGATGAATTTGCTTCTCTTTACCAGCACACAGAGATTCCGAGAGTGTAGGGAAATCCCCGTGGATGTCAGCATGAGGGGGGTTCCCATCCCCAGAACCGATAGGCCTTTTCTCAGGATTACCGCGGCCATCTACCCCAACTCGGGTGTCACTGGATCTGGAACGAGCCTTCCATGGGTTTCGAGAGGCATGAGGGCCTCTCTTGTTCCTCTCCACTCCAGCTACGGGCGGCCGCGAGGAGGAGGCCCCACGAGCGTTTGAGTTATCAGCCATTATCCCGCCATTAGACGCCTGGGAGATGAGTTCAAGCTTTTTTCGAAAAAAGTGCCATGCGACGGATCTACACATTCTTTCGTTGCTGAGTAATTTGTTAAATTAGCTAGGTTGAATTCAAAACCGTTGGGTGTTGCTTTTAAAATTTCTTTGCCGTTAAGGGATAGCGTAATGTCTGCAGTAGGTTGTCCTAGCTGTAAGTTGGTCGTAGGTGGTCATGAGGGAAGGATAAATTTGATTGTGCTGGAAATAATCGATTTGGATATTATTATCGGTATGGATTGGCTCTCGGAGCGAAGAGCTTCAATGGATTGTTATCACAAGACAATTCATTTTAACCCGCCGGATGGGGTTAGTTTTGAGTTTGTTAGAAGTCAAGGAGGAATATCGACTCTATTAGTTTCGTCGCTTGAGGCGACTCGTTTGTTGGACAAAGGTTGCTATGGGTATTTGGCGTCTGTGGTTGATGTGTCGATTGAGGAACCAAGGATGGAAGACATTGCTGTAGTAGGTGAGTTTGCTGATGTCTTTCCTCAAGAGTTGCCAGGTTTGCGCCGTATAGGATGGCGTTGTCAGAGCTTAAGGAATTAAAGGTGCAGATGCAGAAGTTACTGGATAAAGGATTTATTCGTCCCAGTGCATCGCCATGGGAAGCACCTGTGTTGTTTGTCAGGAGAACGATGGATCGTTGCGTCTGTGCATAGATTATCGGCAGCTCAATCAGGTGACAATCAAGAATAAGTATCCATTGCCAAGGATCGATGATTTATTTGACCAGCTTCAAGGAGCCTCGATATTTTCCAAGATTGATCTGCGGACGGGATATCATCAGCTGAGGATCAAGAAGGAGGACATACCGAAGACGGCATTTAGGACGCGATATGGTCATTATGAATTCACTGTAATACCGTTTTGTCTAACAAATGCCCCTGCTGCTTTTATGGATCTGATGAACAAGGTGTTCAAGGAATATTTGGATAGATTCGTCATTGTATTTATTGACGATATATTAGTGTACTCAAGGAATTATGAGGATCATGAGCAGCATTTAAGAACAGTATTGGGAACTCTTCAGAAGCATCAATTATATGCCAAGTTTAGTAAGTGCAAATTTTGGCTGACTCGTGTAGCTTTTCTGGGTCATATAATTTCTGGAGAAGGAATTTCTATGGATCCGGCCGAGATTGAAGCGGTCATGGATTGGCCAAGGCCGACAATGGTGACAGAAGTTCGAAGTTTCTTGGGATTGGCAGGCTATTATAGACGTTTCATGGAAAGATTCTCCGCGATAGCCATGCCTTTGACGCGACTGTTGAAGAAGAACGAGAAATTCGAGTGGACAGATAAATGCGAGCATAGTTTTCAAGAGCTTAAGCATAGGCTAATTACTGCTCCTGTGTTGACGATACCATCTAATTCTGGAGGGTATGAAATTTATAGTGATGCGTCATTTAAAGGATTGGGTTGCGTTCTAATGCAACATGGAAGGGTAGTTGTGTACGCGTCTCGTCAGTTAAGGCCGCATGAGTTAAACTACCCGACGCATGACCTGGAGTTAGCAGCAATTGTTTTTGCTCTTAAAATTTGGAGGCATTATTTGATTGGAGAAAGGTTTCAAGTCTACACTGATCATCAGAGTCTTAAGTATCTGTTCTCTCAAAAGAGTTGAACATGAGGCAGCGTCGTTGGATGGAGCTCCTCAAGGATTATGATTATGAAATTTTGTATCATCTGGGCAAGACCAATAAAGTTGCAGATGCGCTGAGTCGGAAATCAGCGATTGCTCATAAGATGGTCCATGAGTGGCGTCTCTTGGAGGAAGTACAAGATTCAGACGTTAAGTTAGAGGTGAATCATCTGTCAGGTCTAATGGCTACGTTGAGGATTGAGCCAGAAGTGCAGGCTAGAATTAAGGCCTTGCAGTCGTCGGATCCTACAATTCAGAAGATCCTTCAAGAAGACTCAAGAAAAAGAAAAGCCGACTTCCATGTAGCAGAGGATGGAATACTGAAGTTTCAAGGACGTTTGTGTGTGCCTCCTGACAAAGGTCTACGAGAAGAAATTTTATCGGGGGTACACCGTAGCAGTTATAGTATTCATCCAGGTAGCACGAAGATGTACCAGAATTTGAAGCAATACTACTGGTGGAATGGAATGAAGGCAGATATAGCCAAGCATGTGGCAAAGTGTTTGACTTGCCAGCAGGTCAAGGCTCAGCACTATAAGCCTGGAGGATTGTTACAGCCATTGGAAATCCCTAAGTGGAAATGGGAGCATATCACGATGGATTTCGTGATGGGATTGCCAAAGAGTCAGAGAGGAAATGATTCGATTTGGGTCGTGGTTGACAGGTTAACGAAGTCAGCACATTTCATCCCAGTGAGAAAAGACTTTGCTTTGGAAAGATATGCTGAGCTCTATGTGAGGCACATAATGAGACTTCATGGAGTGCCAGCGACAATCACATCAGATCGTGATCCCAAGTTCACTGCCACGTTTTGGAAAAGCCTGCAAACTGCATTAGGAACGAAGTTACAGTTTAGTACAGCATTTCATCCTTAGACGGATGGTCAATCTGAAAGGACTATTAAGACGCTCGAAGACATGTTGCGAGCTTGTGTTTTAGATTTCAAAGGAAGTTGGGAGGATCAACTGCATTTGGTCGAGTTCGCCTACAATAACAGCTTCCAGCAAAGTATCAAGATGGCGCCTTTCGAGGCATTGTATGGTAAGGCTTGTAGAACTCCAGTTTGTTGAGACGAGGTAGGTGAAAGGAAGATCACCGGTCCTGAATTGGTGCAACAATCAATGGAGGCTGTCAAGCTCATTAGAGATAAACTCAGGACAGCGCAGAGTCGTCAAAAAAGTTACACTGATAGGAGATGTAGACCTCTGGAGTTTCAAGTAGGTGATCATGTGTTCCTAAAGGTCTCACCGATGAGAGGAACGTCCCGTTTTGGCAAAAAGCGAAAGTTGAGCCTGAGGTATGTAGGACCATTTGAAATTCTCAAGCGGATAGGAAATCTGGCTTATCGTCTCGTATTACCGCCAAGACTTACGCAAGTGCATAATGTCTTCCATGTATCGATGCTGAGGAAGGATGAGCCTGACCCAGCTCATGTGTTGAGTTTTGAAGAGATCGAGTTAGACGAGCGAGCATCGTATATGGAGCGTCCTGTGAGGATCATAGACAGAATGGACCAAGTACTTCGACGCAGGACGATTCCCTTGGTCAAAGTGGTTTGGCAACATCATGGGACAAAAGAGCAACGTGGGAGAGCGAAGAAGTCATGAAAAGTCAGTATCCCTTTCTTTTTTATGAGTTGTAACAG
Organism: Psidium friedrichsthalianum; assembly: GCA_019149425.1. Classification (NCBI taxonomy): domain Eukaryota; kingdom Viridiplantae; phylum Streptophyta; class Magnoliopsida; order Myrtales; family Myrtaceae; genus Psidium; species Psidium friedrichsthalianum. Next base: position 10,658 of record JAGVVM010021739.1, read on the forward strand.
CAGTCTAATTTCAAGGACGAAATTTCTTAAGGTGGGGAGAATTGTAACGTCCAAATTTTCAAGAAGCCAAGCCATCATTTTTTACTTTGACCGTGGACCCCACTCCTCCCTCTCTCTCTCTCTCTCTTCTTTCTGCCGATGGAGTCTTCCCAAGGCCACCAACTCTTTGCCCCTCCCATTATCTTCCTATTCACTTGTCATTCAAAAGAAATTTTATTGTTCACGCAATAAACTTTTCGCCACCGTTCGCTGACTCTCGCCAGAAACCGCCGCCGTTCATCGTCGTCGGACGATTTTGGGTGAGTTAACCCCTAATCTCCGATTAGGTCGTTAATTGCACTTAGGTTAGTTTAGATTAAATTAGTATTAACCTAGTTAGTTAAATCGCGATCGGTTTAGTTTAGTAACTTTGATTAGGTTAAATGGTCGCGGTTAGAATAATTAGGCTGGTTCGACTTGTTGGATTGTGATTGATTTATTTAATTGAGGCAGGCCGGGATTATTTAAATTTAATTAGTTATTTCTAGATCGATTAAGAATTTAATTAATTATTTTGAACTTATAAAAATTTAATTAATTTATTCTGAGCCACCTAAAATTTAATTCATTATTTTTGGGCTAATAAATAATAATTATTGTTTTTAGGTTAATTATTATTATTTTTGGATTAATTATTATTATTTTAATTAATTAATTTGGGTGAAATTAGTTAATTAATATTTGGTTAATTAATTATGATGCTTTAATTAACTGTGACTTATTACTATTAAATTAATAATTATTTACGATGATAGACGTATAAAATTTTAA
>JAGVVM010021740.1:0-28169 GCA_019149425.1 Psidium friedrichsthalianum
AAGAATAATGTAGGTCTACGAACAATCCAGAATTCTTCAACTTTAAAAACGTCGAGTGGATCCACTTGCACCACAGGGATTCTTTGTCAGAAAATAGAAGCCAAATATGTTTTAGTAAAGCGGCACGATTGCAATCAACCAATCTGCGAATACCCAAGCCACCTTCCGCCTTGGGACGGCATACATCATTCCAAGCTACCTTGGCACCTCCAACACCAAGTTCGGGCCCTTCCAGAGGAATTGCCTTAGGATACGTTCAATACTTGAGAGAACTGATTTGGGGAGATTGAAGACACTCGCCCAAAAACATGAATGGAGTGCAGGACAGACTTGATGAGCTGCAATCTCCCCGCGAATGACAGAAGCCGATGATACCAGGATTGAGCACGAGCTGTTATAGTATTGACCAGCGCAGTGCAGTCCTCCTTGGAGAGTCTGGACTTAATTATAGGTACACCCAGGTAACGAAATGGAAGAGTGCCTTCTGAGAAGCCGAGAGATTGCATAATGCCAGCCTTCAGATCATCCGATGCCCCGGAAAAGTAGATCGCGCTCTTCCTCAGATTTGGATGCAGACCAGACCAAGCCGCAAATCTCTGGATGCCTTCCTTCAGCAAGGATGTGGAAGGGATGTCTGCTTGAGAGAAGAGCAGCAAAATGGGATAACCGAATACTCTTGCACCTCCAGAAAAATTTGAAGGAAGACTGCCTCGTGAGAGACTCCAGGATCCCAGAAAAAATCTCCATGACTAAAGTAAATAAGTAGGGGGACATAGGGTCACCCTGGCGAATGCCTCTGCCACTAGGAAAGAACCCATGGAGTTCACCATTTATAGATACCGAGAACATGGGAGATCTCACGCAAGTTAAAATCAAATCAGTGAGCTTTGCAGGGAAACCGAAAGCCAACAAAACAGATTCCAGAAAATTCCAGTCAAGCGTGTCAAAGCTTTATGGAAATCTACCTTCATAGCACATTTGGGAAGATACGGTATATGATGGAAGCCACAGAACAGTTCCTGAGCTAACATGATATTGTCACTAATGCGTCTACCCTTAACGAATGCATTTTGTGATGAGCTAATGACAGACGGTAATACCCCAGCAATTCTGTTGGAGATAATCTTCGTGATGCACTTGTACACCGTGTTGCAGCAAGCAATCGGCCTGAAGTCATTCAACTCAGAGGCATTCTGAATTTTAGGTACCAAGGAGAGGATGGTAGTATTCGTCTCCTTAAGCAAACAACCCGAAGAGAAAACATCTTTGATTGCAAGTATAACCGAGGGACCAATAATATCCCAAGCATTGTGGAAAAAATAGCAGAGAATCCATCAGGTCCAGGGGCTTTTCCTTTCGGAAGAGAAAACATGGCATTACGAATCTCCAACTCAGAAACGTCACGGGAGAGCAGATCAATCTGAATGTCATCTAAAGGTCTAGCAATTACTGACCTTAGGTCCTCCGGGGAAGGAGTATCCGAGGCAGGAACCGCAGCAAGTAGGTCCTTGTAGAAGGACACCACATGGTTGTGAACCATAGATGGGTCACTAATCAGTACACCAGCGTTGTCAGCGATCGAAATCAGTCTGTTACTGAGGTGTCTTTTGTTGACAGAAAGGTGAAAAAACTTAGTGTTTAAATCCCCTTCTTTGAGCCATTTAATCCGAGACTTCTGACGATAAAAGGATTCTTCACTGAGACGAAGATCAGCAAAGGTCCGAAGCCGAGACTTTTCCAGATTTGCCAGTTCTAGATTACCTGGATCAGCGGCAAGAGCCTCCTGGACAGCAAGCAAATCATCCCTAGCTTGAGAGGTGCGAAGGGAATATCGGAGAAGGCACTCTTATTCAGAAGTTTCAGCCGAGCTTTAAGAAGCTTAAGGCGTCTGCAAAGGATGAACATAGGAGAGCCAGCTATGGAGGTATTCCAGACCTGCTCCACAATTGCAGTATAAGAAGGGTGAGACATCCAGAAGTTGAAAAACTTGAAGGGTCTCTTACTGCCAGTAGGAGGGACAATACGGATGATGATCGGTGAATGATCTGAGACTCCCGGGCTAAGAAGTTAGCTTCCGAGTATGAGAAGTCATTATTCCAACAGCCATTAATAAGTGCACGATCGATCTTGCGTTGTTTCCTAGTTACACCTGATGAGGTTGACCAAGTGTATCTAAAGCCAACATAGCGAAGATCATCAAGTCCAGCCTGGTTAAGGCATTCACCGAATTCATTGTAGCTAGGCAGCCAAGTGTTAGAACTCCCCATTCTGTCAGAAGGGTCTCTAATGGCATTGAAGTCACCAAGAACTAACCAAGGAAGGTCGATATCATTACTCCGGCAAATAAGATCATTCCATAAAGGACGTCTAGCAACAAAAGTGTGTTCAGCATACACAAAAGAGACAAAGCAGTGCTTGTTCAGCGGCAAAAACTGCAGCAGACCATGTATGGCTTGGACTGAGTAAGCCTGCAACTCAAAATTAGCACGCATAGGATCCAACCAATCCAAATCCTGCCTCTAACAGAGTATTCATAGTTAGCATGCCATTTCCAACCAGGGATAAGGCGAGCCGAGATATTCAAAAAGAGAGATTCCGGGACCTTAGTCTCGAGAATGCCAATGCAACACAAGTTATTAGACCTAACAAGGTTTCTGATTTCAGCCTGCTTGAGAGGAGCCATAAGTCCTCTAATATTCCAAGCACCAAAAAACATAGCGACAAAAGATTACCTCCATCTCTTACCCCTTCTCTTTTTAGGTTTGGGGGCGTTGGTGACAGCAGCAGTAGGTCTGCATTCAGGGATGCTTTCGGGAACAAACTCCAGGGATGGAGCCACCGGAGGAGAGGGGGCTATAGAGGTACCCCCGGGGTCTTCAACCTGTTTGAAAGAAGACCTTAACCGAGTAGTTGGAGAGGCAGGGGAGGGAGAATCCTCACTACCAATTTCACTAGCCGGCTGATCATTATCTTCAGACTCAGAAGAGGAAGATGAAGAAGTCTCCACAGGGTCAGCCAGAGCAGCTAAGGCCTCCACAATTGTAGTGGTAGTACTCTTTCCACGCATGGGGTGGGATTGAGCCGCAACAGGTGCAGGGGAATTGGAAGCACCAATGCAGGGGTTCTTGCGATTCTTGACTACTCTGGTCTCAGAAATTTGCTGTGAAGGGTTCTGAGTGTCATTCATAGCAGCAGCAGCAGGCTCATCAGCCGGCACAGCACACACAACAGGCTCAACTGCAAGTTGTGCAGCATTAACAGCAGCAGAGTCAATGGGCTTAGCAGCATTCACAGCAGCATCATTATTTGCCGAGCACCGATGGCCAAAATGCCACATTTCATGCAAGAAATCGGCTTCCACTCATAGTGAATTGAGATGGGGCATGGCTCCATATCCTCATCAAGCAAGACATGAACAGAATCAGGTAAATGTTGGTTGGCCTTAATCTGTATACACACCCGCGCATAAGCGATTCTTTGCATCTTCTCCGTAGGGAGATCAACATGTAGTGGCTTACCGATATCACTCGCCCACTAAACTGATTCCTCTAGCAGTCCATAGGGCATTAGGAATACCCGAGAGTCTGATCCAAACCGGCAACACTTGGTGTTGATCCCTTTGAGCACCAATCTAGGGTGCCATTGCTGCAACATCATCGGAATCCGAGAGACAGTTATATGGCCAATGTCAAGGATTTTCCGCCTATATTCATTGTCCGGTATATGGAAGAAATAAAAGCCGTCAGCGTTAACCAACACATCCTGCAATTGAGCTCCCCATAACCCCTTAGCAACCGATTCAGTAAGCCGAAAGGGAAGTCTCCTCCCAACAAAATAACCGACCAAACAAGCTTTCCATTTCGGGTCACAATCCTCTAGAATATCATCCGGGATTCTAATAGCCGAGCTACCCTTCACCTTAACAGGAGGAATGTAAGACAGTGAATAACCTTTGTCAGCTGCTCTGGCTACCGCAGCCCACGTCCGCTTGGTCGGAGGAGGGGCTTCAGTATTGACAGGTCGAGGAGCACGGGACCGGCCCCTACTTCTGCTACGACGAGCAGCTGTCGTAGTCGAAGGTGGATAAGCCTTCAAAGGAGGCATTCCAGGCTGTGCAGAGTCAGCCTTACCCGAGTGGCCTTCTGAGGAATTTGATCGAACAGGTAATCTGCGCCCATCAGACGAGGAACGCTGCAGAGGATGAATTTGCTTCTCTTTACCAGCACACAGAGATTCCGAGAGTGTAGGGAAATCCCCGTGGATGTCAGCATGAGGGGGGTTCCCATCCCCAGAACCGATAGGCCTTTTCTCAGGATTACCGCGGCCATCTACCCCAACTCGGGTGTCACTGGATCTGGAACGAGCCTTCCATGGGTTTCGAGAGGCATGAGGGCCTCTCTTGTTCCTCTCCACTCCAGCTACGGGCGGCCGCGAGGAGGAGGCCCCACGAGCGTTTGAGTTATCAGCCATTATCCCGCCATTAGACGCCTGGGAGATGAGTTCAAGCTTTTTTCGAAAAAAGTGCCATGCGACGGATCTACACATTCTTTCGTTGCTGAGTAATTTGTTAAATTAGCTAGGTTGAATTCAAAACCGTTGGGTGTTGCTTTTAAAATTTCTTTGCCGTTAAGGGATAGCGTAATGTCTGCAGTAGGTTGTCCTAGCTGTAAGTTGGTCGTAGGTGGTCATGAGGGAAGGATAAATTTGATTGTGCTGGAAATAATCGATTTGGATATTATTATCGGTATGGATTGGCTCTCGGAGCGAAGAGCTTCAATGGATTGTTATCACAAGACAATTCATTTTAACCCGCCGGATGGGGTTAGTTTTGAGTTTGTTAGAAGTCAAGGAGGAATATCGACTCTATTAGTTTCGTCGCTTGAGGCGACTCGTTTGTTGGACAAAGGTTGCTATGGGTATTTGGCGTCTGTGGTTGATGTGTCGATTGAGGAACCAAGGATGGAAGACATTGCTGTAGTAGGTGAGTTTGCTGATGTCTTTCCTCAAGAGTTGCCAGGTTTGCGCCGTATAGGATGGCGTTGTCAGAGCTTAAGGAATTAAAGGTGCAGATGCAGAAGTTACTGGATAAAGGATTTATTCGTCCCAGTGCATCGCCATGGGAAGCACCTGTGTTGTTTGTCAGGGAGAACGATGGATCGTTGCGTCTGTGCATAGATTATCGGCAGCTCAATCAGGTGACAATCAAGAATAAGTATCCATTGCCAAGGATCGATGATTTATTTGACCAGCTTCAAGGAGCCTCGATATTTTCCAAGATTGATCTGCGGACGGGATATCATCAGCTGAGGATCAAGAAGGAGGACATACCGAAGACGGCATTTAGGACGCGATATGGTCATTATGAATTCACTGTAATACCGTTTTGTCTAACAAATGCCCCTGCTGCTTTTATGGATCTGATGAACAAGGTGTTCAAGGAATATTTGGATAGATTCGTCATTGTATTTATTGACGATATATTAGTGTACTCAAGGAATTATGAGGATCATGAGCAGCATTTAAGAACAGTATTGGGAACTCTTCAGAAGCATCAATTATATGCCAAGTTTAGTAAGTGCAAATTTTGGCTGACTCGTGTAGCTTTTCTGGGTCATATAATTTCTGGAGAAGGAATTTCTATGGATCCGGCCGAGATTGAAGCGGTCATGGATTGGCCAAGGCCGACAATGGTGACAGAAGTTCGAAGTTTCTTGGGATTGGCAGGCTATTATAGACGTTTCATGGAAAGATTCTCCGCGATAGCCATGCCTTTGACGCGACTGTTGAAGAAGAACGAGAAATTCGAGTGGACAGATAAATGCGAGCATAGTTTTCAAGAGCTTAAGCATAGGCTAATTACTGCTCCTGTGTTGACGATACCATCTAATTCTGGAGGGTATGAAATTTATAGTGATGCGTCATTTAAAGGATTGGGTTGCGTTCTAATGCAACATGGAAGGGTAGTTGTGTACGCGTCTCGTCAGTTAAGGCCGCATGAGTTAAACTACCCGACGCATGACCTGGAGTTAGCAGCAATTGTTTTTGCTCTTAAAATTTGGAGGCATTATTTGATTGGAGAAAGGTTTCAAGTCTACACTGATCATCAGAGTCTTAAGTATCTGTTCTCTCAAAAGAGTTGAACATGAGGCAGCGTCGTTGGATGGAGCTCCTCAAGGATTATGATTATGAAATTTTGTATCATCTGGGCAAGACCAATAAAGTTGCAGATGCGCTGAGTCGGAAATCAGCGATTGCTCATAAGATGGTCCATGAGTGGCGTCTCTTGGAGGAAGTACAAGATTCAGACGTTAAGTTAGAGGTGAATCATCTGTCAGGTCTAATGGCTACGTTGAGGATTGAGCCAGAAGTGCAGGCTAGAATTAAGGCCTTGCAGTCGTCGGATCCTACAATTCAGAAGATCCTTCAAGAAGACTCAAGAAAAAGAAAAGCCGACTTCCATGTAGCAGAGGATGGAATACTGAAGTTTCAAGGACGTTTGTGTGTGCCTCCTGACAAAGGTCTACGAGAAGAAATTTTATCGGGGGTACACCGTAGCAGTTATAGTATTCATCCAGGTAGCACGAAGATGTACCAGAATTTGAAGCAATACTACTGGTGGAATGGAATGAAGGCAGATATAGCCAAGCATGTGGCAAAGTGTTTGACTTGCCAGCAGGTCAAGGCTCAGCACTATAAGCCTGGAGGATTGTTACAGCCATTGGAAATCCCTAAGTGGAAATGGGAGCATATCACGATGGATTTCGTGATGGGATTGCCAAAGAGTCAGAGAGGAAATGATTCGATTTGGGTCGTGGTTGACAGGTTAACGAAGTCAGCACATTTCATCCCAGTGAGAAAAGACTTTGCTTTGGAAAGATATGCTGAGCTCTATGTGAGGCACATAATGAGACTTCATGGAGTGCCAGCGACAATCACATCAGATCGTGATCCCAAGTTCACTGCCACGTTTTGGAAAAGCCTGCAAACTGCATTAGGAACGAAGTTACAGTTTAGTACAGCATTTCATCCTTAGACGGATGGTCAATCTGAAAGGACTATTAAGACGCTCGAAGACATGTTGCGAGCTTGTGTTTTAGATTTCAAAGGAAGTTGGGAGGATCAACTGCATTTGGTCGAGTTCGCCTACAATAACAGCTTCCAGCAAAGTATCAAGATGGCGCCTTTCGAGGCATTGTATGGTAAGGCTTGTAGAACTCCAGTTTGTTGAGACGAGGTAGGTGAAAGGAAGATCACCGGTCCTGAATTGGTGCAACAATCAATGGAGGCTGTCAAGCTCATTAGAGATAAACTCAGGACAGCGCAGAGTCGTCAAAAAAGTTACACTGATAGGAGATGTAGACCTCTGGAGTTTCAAGTAGGTGATCATGTGTTCCTAAAGGTCTCACCGATGAGAGGAACGTCCCGTTTTGGCAAAAAGCGAAAGTTGAGCCTGAGGTATGTAGGACCATTTGAAATTCTCAAGCGGATAGGAAATCTGGCTTATCGTCTCGTATTACCGCCAAGACTTACGCAAGTGCATAATGTCTTCCATGTATCGATGCTGAGGAAGGATGAGCCTGACCCAGCTCATGTGTTGAGTTTTGAAGAGATCGAGTTAGACGAGCGAGCATCGTATATGGAGCGTCCTGTGAGGATCATAGACAGAATGGACCAAGTACTTCGACGCAGGACGATTCCCTTGGTCAAAGTGGTTTGGCAACATCATGGGACAAAAAGAGCAACGTGGGAGAGCGAAGAAGTCATGAAAAGTCAGTATCCCTTTCTTTTTTATGAGTTGTAACAGCAGTCTAATTTCAAGGACGAAATTTCTTAAGGTGGGGAGAATTGTAACGTCCAAATTTTCAAGAAGCCAAGCCATCATTTTTTACTTTGACCGTGGACCCCACTCCTCCCTCTCTCTCTCTCTCTCTTCTTTCTGCCGATGGAGTCTTCCCAAGGCCACCAACTCTTTGCCCCTCCCATTATCTTCCTATTCACTTGTCATTCAAAAGAAATTTTATTGTTCACGCAATAAACTTTTCGCCACCGTTCGCTGACTCTCGCCAGAAACCGCCGCCGTTCATCGTCGTCGGACGATTTTGGGTGAGTTAACCCCTAATCTCCGATTAGGTCGTTAATTGCACTTAGGTTAGTTTAGATTAAATTAGTATTAACCTAGTTAGTTAAATCGCGATCGGTTTAGTTTAGTAACTTTGATTAGGTTAAATGGTCGCGGTTAGAATAATTAGGCTGGTTCGACTTGTTGGATTGTGATTGATTTATTTAATTGAGGCAGGCCGGGATTATTTAAATTTAATTAGTTATTTCTAGATCGATTAAGAATTTAATTAATTATTTTGAACTTATAAAAATTTAATTAATTTATTCTGAGCCACCTAAAATTTTAATTCATTATTTTTGGGCTAATAAATAATAATTATTGTTTTTAGGTTAATTATTATTATTTTTGGATTAATTATTATTATTTTAATTAATTAATTTGGGTGAAATTAGTTAATTAATATTTGGTTAATTAATTATGATGCTTTAATTAACTGTGACTTATTACTATTAAATTAATAATTATTTACGATGATAGACGTATAAAAATTTAATTGATTATTTCTGGACTGATTAAAAATTTATTTAATTATTTTGGGTTGATAAATAATAATAGTTATTATTCTTGGGTTAATTATTATTATTATTATTATTTATTAATTTGGACGAAATTAATTAATTAATATTTGATTAATTAATTATGGTGTTTTAATTAATCGTGGTCCAAATTAGTAATTATTATTATTCTGATAATCATTTGCGACAAATTTGTTGATTAACTTTATTAAATTATCGATGGATGAATATTTGTCGATTTTTTGATTTTGATTAATTATTTATTTATCTGCTTGTTATTGTTGATTTATTCTTGAGTGATTTAATGAATAGTTATGCATGTGACCGTATGCGAAGTCAAAAATTTCATATTTGAGCATGAAAAAGAAAACGGCTTTGAGACGGATTTTGAGCACGACCGTGTGTGCATTTTAATTAAATGCAAAGATAATAACTGGATTGGTTGTCTGGCGTGCTTATATGGTCACATATTGGATATCGTCGCTCAGGGGTGTCCCGGGGACGACGCCTCATAAGTTCGTGCCGTGTCGATCGGAATCACATGACTTATTGGAAGCACGATAGTCTGTGTCGTCAGCCTGATCGGATGTCGATCGCAGCTTGTGACGGGCCGAAGTTCTTACAGGAATGCCTGATATATCTGTACCGTGTCGATCGGAATAACACGGATTATTGGTTCTCGTCGCCAACGGAGCGGGACGAAGCTCGATTATTCCGGAAGAGCACCAACTGCCTAGTGTGCCGAGCACCAATTGTCTAGTGTGTTGGGCACCAATTGTCTAGTGTGCCAGGGCCAAGAGCCCATTAATAACTGAAAATCGCATGTTGCATAATGCCTGAGAGTTGGGTGCATGGTTCTGATAATTGCTTTGATTTGGAATGTGATATAATTATCAAGTAAATTATTGTACTGTGTGAACCAAAACAAGATAAATTGCATATGAGTGACAGTAAGGTTGCTTTTGTGTCAACATGCTTGTTTAGGTTGCCTGAGTGAATCAATGCCCTAGTTGGACTTAGGCGTTGACTCATAGAGATATTTATATCTCACCCGTTGTGGATAAATATTTTTCAAGGCAGATGTAGATGGCGAGGATGCCATGACTCCTCTTTTGGAGTAGATATGAAGTTAACCCTGTCCCAACCCATTGTCCTTTTTGCTGGTCTTAGGAAGCCACTCCGAAGTATGGGGTTGTATAAGCTGTAGCTTCAGTAGGGTTAACGATTATCTACTAATGAAAATAGTAATCTTTTGTTGAGCTAGCTGTTATTGTTTGATCTGTGGTCCTACTCTTCTATCCTATTATTTTGGCGATTGTTTGGGGAGTTTCGCGTTCCGCATCCGTATAATTATAAGATAAAAATAAATAGGTCGATGACGTACCTGCGACGTCACCCTTTTATGACCCGCGCCTTCAACTCTTTTAACTCAGTAGGTGCCATCCGATAAGGCTCCTTCGAGATAGGTGCGGTAATAGGTATTAACTCAATGCAAAATTCAATTTCTCTATCTGGAGGTAAGCTGGTTAAATCATTAGGAAACACATCCAGAAATTCTCTAACAATAGGAACGTTTTCTAGCTTTACAACTTCCTTATTCATGTCTTGTACACAAGCTAGATAACCATAACAACCCTTCCTTAGAAGCTTCCCCACTTGCATAGCTGAAATTAATCTTGGAAAAGTGTCTTTACAACTTCCCGAAAAAGAAAATTCATGTTGATTCGAAAGTCTAAAGATGAGTTTCTTTGAATAACAATCAACGGTAGCATGATGTCTTGATAGCTAGTCCATCCCTAAAATGACATCGAAATCTCGTATATCTAACAACACCAAATCTCCAGGCATTTCTATATCATTAATTCGGACTATACACCTCTTAAACACACAATCAACAATCAAGAAATCACCAGTAGGAGTATCAACTCGCAATTCATATTCAAGAGGGTCGGGTGGCACATCGAGTTTCTTTGTGAATTTAGTAGAAATAAAAGAATGCGTAACACCAAAGTCAAATAATACATAAGCACTTCGCGAGGCAACTGAGATATTACCTGCAATGACGGTTTTAGAAGCCGCTGCATCCTCTTTGTTGATTTTCTTGAGGCCGACCAGCTGAAGAGACTGTCTTCCTCATAGAACAAGAACGTGCTATATGCCCAGGCTGCCTACACACGAAACATACTCTACTATCCGCAGCTACACTCCTCTGAGTGGGACATTCACGCGCCATATGCCCCATGTTTCCACAAATAAAACAAGCTCCAGTCTTGCGGTAAGAAGGACCACCATGATGTCTTCCACATATAGTGCAAGGACCCTGAATAACTAAACTTTTCCCTTTTCCGAGATTGCTAATATTTCTCTACCTAGCGTTGCCACTTGCTTGACTTTCTTGGAAATGAGTAAACTTTGGCTTCTTATACGGTGGAGTAGCCTGTGTACCACTTCTAGAAATCTCACGCTCGATCTTAATTGCTCGTTCCAACACATCCTTATATGTTGGTAAAGAAAGAGACACAAGTGTGAAACGAATATCAAGTCGTAGTCCTCTCACAAAATGTTCGGCTTTTTCCCCTTCATCGGCCACCAAACGCCTCGCAAATCTACTCATCTGGTTGAAGCGGCCCGCATACTCTAGGACGGTAGAGTCCTCTTGTGAAATATGTAGAAAATCATTCTTCATCTGCGCTTGAAATGATTGTGGGAAGAATTGGGCATTGAAAGTCTCCTTAAAATCCTCCCAAGAAATAGCAGTGTCCTCATCTCCAAGGGCGAACCTCATACCCTCCCACCAATATTCAGCTTTTCCTTCTAAATATTGAGCAGCAAAGTTAACCATTTTCTTCTCAGGAATCTCTTTAACTTTAAAGATCCCTTCTATCTTTCTAATCCAATGTTCTGCTACAAGAGGATCAGTTTTCCCATCATACGTGGGTGGATTCGCATTTCTAAACTGGGCAAAAGTATAGCTTCTATCACCTCTAGGCTCAACAACTCTAGCTATGTTGTCTTAGGTCCTTTGCTGTTAGCTTTCCCCTCGTGATTCTTGTAACTCAACTCTTGCATTTTCTCCTTCCCCTCTTGTTGAAGGCCTACCTCTAGAACCTCGCAACATGTCTTTAGAATTAAAGTTAATAGCTCTCTTGCTCCTATTACTTTTGCAAAAATTAGCAAGTAGCTCTCGATCAGAACTCATGGCTACCTGGATCCAAGAATGAAACAAAACTATACCTTAGTATCTCTTAGGCTAACGCATTAAAATCTATCACACTATCTCACAACGCCCCATATCTATACCCATAAAATCATAACCTATGCTCTGATACTAATAAATGTTACACCTCAAAATCACAATAATGAGGGTTGTGACACGGCCATCCCTTTCTCAAAAGGATGCAGCCACAACTTAATCAGAATTCAACCTGATAACAAATATGTATATCCATATATACAAGCTTAAGAAGTTCCTTAGTTATAAACATCAGAGCTTTCTACTAAACCATAAACAGATATACATACATATCCTTCCAAATAATAGACACATCTAATATCAACTTAAAAGGGCTCACCAAATACAAAAGAAATAACTCACAACTTATAATAAAAGCCCCCCAACAAAATGTCCTCCACTAACGATTGCTCACGTTCTATGGAAGACTCGCTGGATCTGTAAAAAACAAAAAAAATGAATAGAATGAACTAACATGGCTCAGCGAGTAATACATTTCTTCTAAATGGATCGAACAATCACTATGCATATTTAATACACAAAACAAATACTAATGGTTTAATCCATTGGTTAATCTCAGAAAACACATGTCAATGGTCTATCCATTGATTAATCATGTGCTCAAGGCTCTAACCGTAGTCATGTATAATGCTCGTGACAAAAAAGACCAAGATTCCCTCCTTGGCAAGGTCTCCACCTACAATGCCGGTAGCTCGGCTCACAAGGATATCCTAAATAGTATGCGCATACCCACAAACCCATCAGTCGGGTTTACAATTATCTTGAGCAGCACAAAATCAGAAAAACTCAAAATCAATAGCAGAAATCTATCACAAATTTTCTTAACCAGAATGAACATTACCATCAACTCAAAATCAGTAACACAAAGTAATCATAACCCAGCTTGAATAGACAAAACAGCAGTAAATGTTTGATCCCGTTTTATGCAATAAAAATGCTCTAAATACCATTTTTACTTTCCTTTCAAAAGAACAAATCATATTAGAAACTCATATTATATCTTCTCAGAAAAACATGAGTTTACATAAGTCAAAGAAGAAATAGTATCACTCACCAGACGAAGGCAAAATTAAAATGCGACAGTTACTCGAGCCGACGCGTCTGAATTCCTATTCAAAAGTATGAAAAAAATGGATAAAAAACGAGTAATATGACACTCTAATGGATGACTTAACTAATTTACACCTATTTAACAATATAACGATGATTGCGCGTCAACGGAAGCTCGCCCAATAGCAAATTTCCTTTACTGTCCTTACTGGGCAGTTTGCGCTTCAGAACTAAAAAGATCATAACTCGTTCCACCGAGCTCCGTTTCAAGCCATCTTATAGTCTGGACGAAGCCTATTCAACGTACTACAAAATTCCTAACATGATCGACCTCAAATAATGAATGAAAAATGAAGATACCGGCTCTTGACGCATACTGTTCGCGCGCGTACTGTAGGAAACAGAACAGCTCGCGCTTTAAGACTAAAAAGGCCATAACTCACTCCACCGAGCTCTGTTTCAAGCCGTCTTATAGTTCAAACGAAGCTTATTCGACATACTACAAAAGTCCTACCATGGTCGACCTCAAACAATAAACGAAAAATAAAGATATCGGCTCTTGAAGCATGCTATTCGCGCGCGTACTGTAGGAAACAGAACAGCTCGCACTTCAGGACTAAAAAGGCCATAACTCACTCCACTGAGCTCCGTTTCAAGCTGTCTTATAGTCCAAACGAAACTTATTCGACGTACTACAAAAGTTCTAACATGATCGATCTTAAAAATGAATGAAAAATAAAAATATTGGCTCTTGAAGCATGCTTTTCACGTGCATACTGTAGCAACCGGAATTGAAAATCTTGTTTCGGGCAAACTAGAGCATCAAATTAAGATCCGTCAAGTCTCACGGCTTCACAACGTCCTAAATTTTTATCTCCATGCAAAAACATAGCATAAAAACTCCTCAAATGAACCCAGCAACTTGAACTTGACCTAGGTTCAAAACTAAGCCTTAACTCCAAAAATTATTTCAATAGGAGGAACGAGGGGCGCGAGTACTTATTGAATATTGTTAAACGGCATTGAAATCGTTTGGCGAGATACGTGACTTGAACCCCTCTTCTGTTTTCCTCCCTTTTCTCTCTTCCTCTTCTCCTTTCTTTCTTTCTTCTTTTCTTAGGTCTTGCTCCAAAGAAAAGAGAAGTTACTGCCCCTTTTTCTTTCTTTTTTTTCTTTTTTTTTGTTGACTTTTCAACTCTTTATTTTATTTTATTTTTATGGGTCCCACCATCATGTGTTGACCTAGCAAAAAATTTTGGCCTATAGAAAATGACCATTACACGAGTAACAATGGAGCGGTTGCAAGCGATGACAGAGTTGTAGCTTGGGCCAACCGCAAGGGCTGCCAGAAGGGGTGGTGGCCGAACCGGGTGATGCTCTCCGATGGAGGAGGACGTCGGAAGGGGTGAAGATGGTGATCAGATGGGATGGTGCTCTGTGATAGAGGAAGAATAAGAGAAAAATCAAATTACTAATTTTTATTCATTCCAACTCAGCCGACACAAATCAATTTAATATTAAATAGAAGTGAAAAAATGCGTGTCATGTTAGGAGGCAATTATTCTGATTCGAAAAAGTAATTCTAATTAAAATCATATTTTTTTGATTTTATTTCCTGCATCCTTATTAGAGAATTAAAATGCGTTTGCTAACTGTACAAAATTTCTGCCTTCGAAATAAAAATACGTTTAATAATTGTACAAAATTTATGTTCTTGAGAATAATTAATTAGCGAGAATTTTTTTTAATTTCTCATGTTTTTTATATTTAAAAATGTTTTTAACTTAATTTTATTTTTTAAAATTTTTAAATTTTTTTAAATTTTTAACTTTTTCGGTTCCCCCCATTTATATGTATTTTAATTTTTTAATTTTTAAAATTTTTTAATCCCCCTTTTTAAATTTTTATTTTTTTAAATTTTAAAGCTTATTTTTAAATTTAATTTAAAAAAATGTGTTTAAAGTAATTATTTGTTAGTAAATTTTTAAATTAAATTAATTTTTTAAAGTTTAGAAGTCGACGTGAAAGTCTACATGGACTTAATCTTTTTAAAAGAATCATGACTTTATTTTTTGTGTGATTTTCAAAAGTAATTTTTTTTTTCAGAATTAAGTTTTTTTAATTTTTATTTTTGCTTCAAAATTATTTTCGGGATCAGAATCAGAATTATTTACATTACTAAACATGTTTATGATCCCTTTTTTGTTTTGAGAAACAGATTTAGAAAATTAGAATAGTTGCCAAACATATTCTTAGTAATTATTGTAGCATCCTATAATGATTGAAATTTTTTCCCCAAATGGTAGTGGGGGAAAACGACTGGCCGCGACCAGTTTCCTTGATGAATATGGAGATGACGTGTGGGAGCATCCTCCACAGCCCCCATCCCCATCCCCGACCCCACTAGCAAATCACAACGCAGTGTGCATACAGATCAGGCTTAATAAAGAACAAAATGAAAAAAAAGTCATAAAAAAATGAAAAAAAATAAAAATATCCTTAATTAAGTCTTTTTGTAAAATAATAAAAATCTTTTATGTTTTCATTAAAAATAAGATTCATTTCAAACCTACGGTGGTGACTTGTGAGGGCATCTTTCTCGGTCACCATCCTTGACCCCACTAGCAGTCAGAACGCGCATTACGTGTGGTCGAGCCAATCCGAAAACCATCTGATTCGTCACGTGGCGATACGAGCATTGGACTCAGCGCTCTAATCTATCGGATTTTGACTCCCTAGTTCACTCTTTTTCTCGCTTCCGTAACCGCTCCGGAAAAAGCTAACCGTTGCCCGCGACTGCCACGCGCGCGCGCGCCAGGTCACGCGCCGGATCCCAGCGCGTGCGGTTTCGTCTGCAACTTGCGCTTTCACGTTCCGAATTTGAATCTTGTCTGCAACATCATCGTCCCCAATTCCAACACGCTCTGCCTCTCTCTCTCTCTCTCCCCTTATTATATTCCTTTTCTCTCTCCTCATCCACCGAACCTCCTCGTTTGTCCACACGATCTTTCCTTCTTCCTCAGTTGGGTCTCTCTGCTTTCTTCTTTTCCAGCCATCTTGATTCGACAACATGTTCCGCCTGAGCAACAACCTTATCGGCATCCTCAACTTCGCCACCTTCCTCATCTCCATCCCCATCCTCGGGGCCGGCATATGGCTCGCGAACCGGGCCGACACCGACTGCGAGAAGTTCCTCGAGAAGCCCATCATCGTGCTCGGGGTCTTCCTCATGGCCGTCTCTATCGCGGGCCTCGTCGGCGCGTGCTGCCGCGTCTCCTGGCTACTCTGGCTCTACCTCCTGGTTATGTTCCTCCTCATCCTCCTCCTCTTCGCCTTCACCGTCTTCACCTTCGTCGTCACCAACAAGGGCGCCGGCGAGGCCCTGTCCGGAAAAGGGTACAAGCAGTACAAGCTCGGGGATTACTCACACTGGCTGCAGAAGCGGGTGAACAGCACCAAGAACTGGAACAAGATCAAGAGCTGCTTGATCGACAGCAAGGTCTGTGACGCTTATGCCAAGAAGTATGCTAAAGATACTGTGGTGGACGACTTCTACAACGAGCACCTGTCGGCTCTTCAAGTAATTCTCTCTCTCTCTCTCTCTCTCTCTCTCTCTCTCTCTCTCTCTCTCCAAGTAATTGCAACAGTTTTTTTTTTCTCTTCATTGTCCTGTGCTGTTTGAATTTGAAGTTCATTGCGCATCCGAGTAGCTGTTGTGGGTTTTTGTCCTCAGTGATTGTTCTGTCAAGTGTTGGATTGAGCGCGAGTAATTGATAGCCAAATTAAGGCGATTTTCCCGTGGAATATTCGGCATGCTTTCGCTCCTTGCATAATGCTAAAGCTAAGATCTTTGAGGGCTTGCTGACTAAACCCGATGGATCTATTCAATCGCTCGTTCTGCGGTTCTTGTGGTTGCCTTGCTTAGGGTGATGATGGAGCATGGTGCTCTCTGGATTCCTCTCTGTTTTGGGGGCTTGATCCTGCATAGGGATTCACTGCACGCTCAGTTAGGATTCCATTCCAACTTCTGTGAGCAAATTGGAAGACGCGACTTTCTTATCGGCCGTGAATCGAATAGCTCTTATGGCGAACTAATAGAAAATCTTGATGTGTTCTTCATGTCGAATTTCCCTTCCATGCATTTCCTCCTGATTTCATTAAACTGGTCTGGCGCAGTTGTGGTCGTCGTCGTCCCAATTTCGAAACTTTTACGGAGACCAGTGCTGTCATGGGCTTGGTTCTTATGCTGCTGTTTTGTTTCTGGAGATGATTCTGTCATCTGTTTGAGTTTGTTGGTTTCCTCTGTTAATCGTTCTCTGGTTCGAAGTTTGGAACTAACCATGTGACTGCGTCTTTCGCAGTCCGGTTGTTGCAAGCCGCCGGATTCCTGCAACTTCACCTACGTGAGCCCGACCGTCTGGAACGCGGCTTCAACCACCACGACCTCAGCGGACTCGGACTGCAGCGCATGGAGCAACAGCGACACCGTGCTGTGCTACAACTGCCAGTCCTGCAAGGCCGGGCTGCTGGACAACCTCAAGAACGACTGGAAGAAGGTCGCCATCGTCAACGTCATCGTCCTCGTCATCCTCATCGTCGTGTACTCAGTCGGGTGCTCCGCGTTCCGGAACAACCAGGAGGACCACGCCTTCTGGAAGGGGCGGAACTGAATGTACGTAGCCGTGTCGACGAGCAGCGACGGCTTGGATGCCTAGTAGAGCGTGTTAAAGAGTGATTAGCCGATCTCGCGTTTCTAATTCGCGTCTGTGTAGTTCTAAATTCGAGTTGAGATGTCTGTATGATCTTGTATAGAATTGCATTTTGTGGAGGTGAATCATGTTAGGGTCTATCCATTGGAAATTAGTCAAATCGAAAGGTTCGAATACACTTGTTTAAAAAAAAAAAATGGTCGGATTTTAATTGAGAATAATGAACTGATAAAATTTTTTAATTTTCTTTTTATTTTGCGCACGGACTGATTGACTCGAGCTGAAATTGAGCCTAAAAATATGTTTGGAATTAACATTCGATGTTATTTTATCGCCGCAGAACTTGAAGTTTGACTTTTATCAATTTCCAAAAACTTGGTGTTCGAAATTAATCGTAAATTCCAAAAACGTAAACGGTATTCCTCGCTCTCCAAATTTTGATTTGGAAAGACTGTTCAAGAAAAAAAGTAGCTGGAGGTCCCTCTCAAATGGGCTTACCCTACCATGGAAAAAGTTGCTACTGGTACCATCTTGGATGAAAAGACATCCTTTTGATGTGTCTTTTGTGTTTTGTTCTCTTGGGATGATGTCCTTTTATCTGATTAACTTTGTCAAAATCCAGATACAAATGCCGACATCGCTCTCCGATAATTGTACTCGTGTCTCCTCTAAAAGGATTTTCTGGTGTTTGAATTTGGATATTCTCAAATTTATTCAAAAGTGATCTTTATATTCAGAATTATGTAAAATTCGAGATTATAAACTCGAGTTCGAGCTCAGATTTTATTAGTAAAGTTGGTCACAGTGCTTAGTAAATCAAATTCGTTGTGGAAGTTTGCAAGAATCGGATGGTATGATTTAATAGGAAAAAAAAAAGGAAAAGGAAAGAAAACAAGAGAGAAGTATTAATCATGAAACTTTTGATAATGCCGCTTTACCAGCGGGAGTGGAACGTCCCACGTGTTCTTGGGTTCAAAAACGTCGCTATTGATCAGCAGCCACTACACTACCATCTTGAACTCGAGTTTCGCTCGATCAATCGCTCAAAAATTGACTTGCTTAGTTCGAGTCAAGCCCGAGTTCAAGCCACTCGAGTATCCTGTCAAATCGACTTCAAGAGGGTCACTATTCAACTTGTTAAGCTCATGGGCCGAATTGAGCCGAATTGTTCTCGTGACCTTGATCGAGTCGAATTGAGTTTTCATTATTTTAAACGTCATATTTAATACTCATGGTAATACTTAAACTTATGTAATATTTGAGCTTACGGAATTTGATCTTTACAGGTGACGATTAGCAATGTCATGAGGTAAGTAATTCCTTAAAGGGAATGCTATCATGCATTAAAATTTGATTTCGTTGACCATCCTATTAGCTAAATTTTCGAACATGGACAAGGCCAGATCTGGATGAGCAACAATGGAGGGGCCGTGAACGATGATGGAGGTGTAGCTTGGGTCGGCTGGTAGCAATGGGGTGGTGGCCGAATGGGGGTGATGCTCAGTGATGGAGAAGGATGCCAGAAGGGGTGAAGATGGTGGCCAGATGAGGTGGTACTCTATGGTGGAGGAAGTATAAGAGAAAAATCAAATTGTTAATTTTTTATTATTCTAACTCAACTGACACGTCTCAATTCAAAATTGAATGTGAATAAAAAAAATGCGTGTCAAATTAGCAATTGACCTAACAATTTGTAATCATTGAATTTTTTTGCCCCAAATGGGGGTGGGGAGAAGTAGGAGTGTTGATATAAGAGCATCGGACTCGATCAATTAACTCGCAAGCTCACTTTTGTCCTCGTCGGTTAATCTTACTCATGATGTAGGAATAGCCAATTCTAAGGCACAACCGACAAGTTTTGACATGATCCTGCTAGCTAGTCAAGCCATATCGGTTTATATTCATGCTAAAACAAGTTCACGCCATATCTTGTGTCGGTTGGTTCATGAGCAGGAGCATCCGAATCATCGGAACATTCCCTAAGTTTCATTATGTTTCTATCGACATATCCATCGGTGTCGATGTGCATTCAAGCCTATGCTGATTCTGACTTGCTAAGGTGGTTTGAAGGTGTCGATCGAGCAAAGGATGAAACGATTCAATTGACAAGTTCCTCATATGCAACTAAGATGTTGAATTGCAAGTTTATTATTGATTCTAATCACCCATCTTGCATAAAAGGCTATTATGGACTAGTTCATGCATACTCAATGTCTATTCAAGCCAAAGTAGGTTCTGGTCATGGTATTATGAGCATTCGACTCAGCAGATTAATCCTTGAGTTCTGGCGTAGCTTCGTCAATACGAACCCCTTGATCCCATCGACAAGTGCAACAACGTCTATGTTCATTCAGGCCAAGATAAATTATGGTTACAACTTGTTACGATGGATTGTTGGTACAAGTGTTGTCAATGGATGAAGACTAGAGGAGTCTTGATCTTTCCATTGGTGTTTCTATGCTGGTTCAACAAGTTAGTAGCCGATTTCAAAGCTAATCATCAACAAATCAATGGAAGGCTATTCTAAACCATGTCCTTACTGGTTTGGTGATATTTCAAGTTGGTTATTTACTAGCCTAGACCTATGGACAAATTTGGAGGAGAACAACAAAGTTGAACAGTCAAGGTGTCATAAATGTATTCTTAGTTTCTAGGTCATTATAGTCTTAATTATGTTAATGGATTGGAGTCATTTGCTCTGTTTAGTTTTATCTCTATAAATAGAGGTATAATCTCCATTATAAGGAAGACTTTGATGAATGAGAATATTAGAGATTTGCCTTTGTTTGAGCATATCTTGGAGAGTGGATAACTCCTATTTTAGTTTCTTTATCCTCGGAGTTTGGATTACTCCTTGGTGGTGAGCCAAGAAACTTTTTGTCCTTGATTGATGGCTTGTCCTTTACACCTTGGTGGTGAACTTTTCTATCTTAAAGTCCTTTATCCTTGGCTGGTGGCTTGTCCTTTAGGCCTTAGTGGTGAATTTCGGTGATCCCAATTTTGATATTTGGCTAGTAGAATGTCCTTTAGGCCTTGATCAGATCGTTTTCTATTTTATATTTAGCATCCATCCATAAATATTCATCCCCATACACTCTGATCTATCCATACTTCATTCTACAATCACTTAAAACACACTCACCCTTCCTCGCAATTAGATTGGCATCAAAGCTCTAGATTGAATTCGTTTTGAGTGATACCTTATGTTATCTATTTTTTTTTAAATGGTCTTTATAGTTTGGAGATTCTTAGCTTCGAAGCAAGCAACCTCTGAAAGGCAAGACTGTGCCATAGAGAATCTTCAGCGACAAATGGAACGACTCCTCAACCATCTAGAGGATCCAGCAAGACGTCTTAATCAACACCAACATAACGATTTAGGCTCTCAATGAAACTCTAGTGGAGATTCTTGTTACACTGGAGCAAATTCTAGTGACTTGGATTATTGAGCTCGGAGAAGAAGAAGAAGAAAACGTGAGGAAAATCGTGAAGTTAAAGTAGAAGCACCACAATTTGAGGGTAATCTCAATCCAAATGAGTGCCTTGATCGGTTGCATCCAATTGAACGAGTTTTGACTTCAAGTCACACTCGGACGAGAAGAGATGCAAGGTTGTTGTCCTAAAGTTGACAAAATATTTCTCTCTTTGGTGGGAGAATTTGAAGCATCAACGATTCAGAGAAAGCAAAAGAAAGGTTTGTTCATGGGAAAAGCTTAAGAATTGATGAAGAAAAGGCTCTTGCCTAGCAGCTAAAAGCAAGACCTATTACTCAAAATGAATTCCCTTCAGCAATGCAGACTAAATGTCGAGGAGTATATTAGGGAGTTTGAACAACTCCTTGTAAGGTGCGATGTTCCAGAATCGTAAGAACAAATTATCTCTTGTTTCCCCCCTTACCAAAAAAAAAAAAATCTCTTGTTTCCTTGGTGGATTGAACAGGGAGACTATTGAATTGTTGAACTTCAACCATATTGTTCCTTTGAAGATGTATACAAACTTGTCATAAAAGTCGAGATGCAACTCAGGCGTAGCAAAATTTTTTTCACCAAACCTCCAATTGAAGGTACATATTCTTCTGAGGTTTCTTATCCTGACCAAATCGATAGTGATGAACATGAGAACGAAAAGGACGAAATAATGGAGTTTGAACTCTCCGAAGAGGTTGTCAGTATTGATCGAAAGTGTTTGAAATGACATGGTCATGGACACTTTCATATTGATTGTCCTAATTGAAGAGTTATGACTCTTCAAGAGAATGAAGAGATTGATTTGGAACTCCAAGAAGCCGAGCATGATTCTGACCATAATGGTTTTGAATTTGACGAGCGGGAGAATGTCATGGGGCAAGTTGATAACGGTGAGTTTAGTTGAAGGGCTCTACACATAACAATTGTTCCAAAATCGGATGAGCAAAGGGAGAACATCTTCCATGGCCATTGCACAATCAACAAGAAGGTGTGTACGATGATTATTGATGGAGGAAGTTACGCCAACGTCGCGTTGACAATCTTGGTCGACGAACTGAAGCTACCAGCATCAATATATCCTCAACCACATGAGTTTCAATGGCTCAACGAAGGAAGTGATTTTTCAGTAACCAAACATGCTCTCATATCATCTTCTATCGAGGAGAATTTTCAAGATCATATTCTATGTGATGTCTTTCCCATAAATGCATGCCACTTATTAATGGGAAGACCTTGACAGTTTAATGAGATAGCTTTGCATGATGGCTGCAAAAACACGTAGCTATTGACACATGAATTTTAATCATTGTTTTAAAAAAATTCATTGAAAATCCAAGTTTAAGGAATTAATTTGAACAAAAAATAATTTTTAGTATTTTTCATATTTTTAAATATTTTTCGTATATTAGGAAAATACAAAAAAAATCATAAAAAAATAGATTTTTTGGCCTCAAAATAGGGAAAAATATCTAATATTTTTTATTTTAAATTCCTTTTCATGTTGGCCATTTAATCCTAAAAAATCCAATTTGAAATTATTCGTTCCTTCATAAACATAACTCCGAATCGGGCTTAAAAAATGCAATTTGAATCTATTTATTTTAATTTTTACTTTTTATGAGTTGTGACGTGTTCCTTTAATATCCAAAATTTTTATCTCAGCCTAATGGTGCCCGAAATTTCTCAATTTTGACAAAAAGGCTCAATTGAAATTTTTATTTTGGCCCCCGGATCACCAAAAATG
Organism: Psidium friedrichsthalianum; assembly: GCA_019149425.1. Classification (NCBI taxonomy): domain Eukaryota; kingdom Viridiplantae; phylum Streptophyta; class Magnoliopsida; order Myrtales; family Myrtaceae; genus Psidium; species Psidium friedrichsthalianum. The sequence goes on from JAGVVM010021740.1 coordinate 22,861, forward strand.
AAATTAAAATTTTTCAAGGGGCATCCATGAAAATAAAAATCCATTACCCTATACTTTTCAATATTGTAAATCCATTGATGGGGGTGGTTTGGCCGGATTTGATCATTTAGGCTTTGATTTATTGAAAATTCAATTTCGGGTCAAATTTGAAATTTGAGGTTTTTGCACTAAATTAAACATTCTTATCCCCAAAATACCTCTATTAGATGAAAAACATACTGGAAAACTCATTTCGGTGTCAATTTTTGAAAAAGGTCATTTAGGGGCCCAATTTGATGATTTTTGGTCAACCGGGTAGGGCGGGTTTGACTCGGCACTGTTCATCGTCTTCCCCATGCGTGGTACTGTTCATGTGCAACAGACCCTTTGGCAAAAATCGACCAAATTGAGCAACTAATCGGACACGATCGGCAACAACCGGCCACGGGTTTTGAGGTGCACTCTTCTCCAGTCCTATTAAGCCCACTTTCACGCCTTACCGCCACCGAAAACTCCATTCCCAGCCCCATTTCCACCGCTGTAGCGACTCCAACCAAGACTTGACGAATTTGTGGACCAAATCCGCGACCTTTTTGAGTAGCACGCGCCATGTCCTCCACCCCCCAAAAAAAATCCCATCGAAAAAGAATATGTGAACTGGCCGAGAACGTAAGAAGAGAGAGAGAGAGAGAGCGCGTACGAATGTGCTGCGGGCTCTATAAGAGAAGAACGGCGTCAAGGCTCAAGGGTTCTACCATTTTTAGCAAAAAATTCGAGAGAGAGAGAGAGAGAGAGAGAGAGAGAGAGAGAGAGAGAGAGAGAGAGAGAGAGGCACCATGTCTAGTTTGTGAACCATTTCGGTTTGCCAACAGGGGTTTTCGCAAGTGATTTCAGAGCACATCGAGAGGCTCCCCGAGCGGCCACCATCCGAACAAGATACACTTGCACACCACCTACCTACTGAGCCATCACCGACGTCCATTCGCCATCTGAGTCGCCGGAAAAGGTAACGCAAATACCCCTCTGCGACTGCCTTTCTCTAGTTTGAGCATTTTTTCCTGATTTGGTCTTATTTGATCCTTGTGTCAAATGGGACCAAACCAACCATGCTTATACATGCTTACATGCTTATTACATCTCCTTTATAGTATTTCATGATTTGGTTTTGTCACACTCCAAAACCACAATAATGGGGGTTGTGACACGGCCGTCCCTCTCTCAAAAGGACACAGCCACAACTTAACCAAAATTCAACCTGATAACAAACATGTATATCAATATATACAAGCTCAAGAAATTCCTTAGTTACGAACATCAGAGCTTGCTACTAAACCATAAACAGATATACACACACATATCCTTCCAAATAATAGACACATCTAATATTAAGTTAAAAGGGCTCACCAACCCAAAAACAACTCACAACTTATAACAAAAGCCTCCCTAACAAAATGTCCTCTACTAATGATCGCTCACGTTTCACGGGCGACTCGCTGGATCTAAAAAAAACAAACAGATGAAAGGAATGAACTAACACGGTTTAGTGTGTAATACATTTCTTCTAAGCGGATCGAACAATCACTATGTATATTTAATACACAAAACAAATATCAATGGTTTAATCCATTGGTAATCTCAGCAAAACACATGTCAATGGTCTATCCATTGACTAATCTCATGCTCAAGAATCTAACTGTGGTTACATATAATGCCCATGACAAATGACGACAAGATTCCCCCTGGTAAGGTCTCCACTTATAATGGCGGTAACTCGGCCCACAATGATATCCTAAATAGTATGCGCACACCTATAAACCTATCAGTCGGGTCACAGTTATCTTGAGCAGCACCAAATCACAATAACTCAAAACAGTAACAAAATCTGTCACAAATTGTCTTAACTAGAATGAACATCACCATCAACTCAAAATCAGTAGTACAAAGTAATCACAAACCATCTTGAATAGACAAAATAGAAGTAAATGTTCGATCCTATTTTATGCAACAAAATGCTCTAAACACTATTTTTACTTTCCTTTTAAAAGAACAAATCACATTAGAAACTCATATTATACATTCTCAGAAAAACATTAGTTTACACAAGTCAAAGAAGAAATAGTATCACTTACCAGACGAAGGCAAAAGTAAAATGTGATGGTTACTCGAGCCGACGCGTCCGAATTTCTATTCAAAAGTATGAAAAATGGATCAAAAACGAGTAATATGATACTCTAATAGACGGCTTAACTAATTTACACCTATTTAATGATAAGACGACAACTACGCGTCGACGGAAGCTCGTCCATAGCGGATACCGTTTGCTGTCCACAGTGGATAGCTCGCGTTGTAGAACTAATAAGGCCATAACTCACTCCACCGAACTCCGTTTCAAGCCTTCTTATAGTTCAAACGAAGCTTATTCGACGTACTATAAAATTCCTAACATGATCAACCTCAAACAATGACCGCAAAAAGGAGATATCGGCTCTTGAAGTATGTATGCTATTCGCGCTTGTACTGTAGCAACCAGAATTGAAAATCTTGTTTTCAGGCAAACGATAAGTCCGAATTGAGTTCTGTAAAGTTCCATGATTCCACAACACCCTAAATCATCATTTGCCCAAAGAATCTTAGCTCAATGACTCCAAAATCTGACTTCTTAGCTTAATTTTTCTATAAATCCGAATTTGAGTCCTAATAACGGAAAACGTTTCAAATTAGTCGAATAAAGAGAGCGAGCACATACCTAGCCTTGTGATACGTAGTGAAACGAGCTTAGCGATGCATTTGCGGCAGGTGGTGCGCACACATGATTTTATTTTTTTCCTTTCTTCTTTCTCTTTTCTCCTTCTTTCTTCTCTCATTTTCTTTCCTTTCTCTCTTTCTTTTCTTTCTTTTCTTCGTGCTCTGTTGCAGAGGAAGAGTAACTACTGTCTCCTTTGTTTCTTTTGTTTCTTTTTTTTTTGTATGGGTCCCATCACCTGTGTTGACCTAGTCAAAAGTTTTGGCCTATAAAAAAAAAGCATTACAGGTTTCACGTGTAATGTCCTGGATGCATGTTTTCTAACAATGCACATAACATGTTTGATAAAATGCCTTAGGTCGGTCAAACCCCCAACTTTGAACCTATTTTTCGTGGCCTTTTCATGTGATATTTGATCATTTTCTTGCTCAAATGCATTCTACATATGTAGATTTTCGTTTTGACATGTTGTGTTGCCCCTGGTTATGACCGAGGTATGAGATATACCCTTCCAAGGTTGCCTCGGTAGCCTGATTGAAATCTGAAAATTTTGCCCAGCTATAGGAGTCAATCCAACTTGCTTGCTTGTGCTTATTTTTCATTATCTTACCATGAGTATTTTTGGGTGATTCTTCATTTATTGTGTTCCTGGTACATAGAACAACACATATGTATTCTCAGTTGCTCTCGGTTCAATCTTTGGGCAAAGTTACGAGGTCGAGAATACCCTATGTTGGCCTGATTTGTGCCCTCATTGAGTTTAAAACAACTCAACCCTCCGAATTTCAGGGTGATTTCCTCTCTCATCTTGTGTGTGTTTTGGGTAATTCTTGATTGAGTCTCTTTCCTGGTATACCTCTTCACGTGGATATATTATTTCCATTGGTTGTGAATGAAACGCGAGTTACGCCCTTTTTAAAGTTGCCTTGTTAGCCTGACCCGAACCTAGGGAATTTTCCAAGTGTGGAACATAGTCCGACTTGCCAAAATATTTCACCCAATTTTCGCTACCTTTCCTTTAGTATTTCTGCTGTTTCTTGGGTCATTGCGTTATGTATTACGTAGCATAATGCAAAGATAGAGGTTTCGGCTTTTGTGTCTTTATCGTATAAAGAAATCACGAGGTCGGGAATATCCCTTTGGCTGAGTTATTGCACTGATTGAGTTTCAAATAGGCTCAAAAACCCCCAACTTTCAAAGGTGATGTTCTCTCTCCTCTTGCCGTAAAAAAAAACCCCTTTTGAGTCATTTTGTTTATTCTGTTCCCAGTATATGACTTTTGTGTTGGTGTATTTTTTGGCATTGCGTCATAAACGAGGGCCGAGTACGAGCCTGTGAAAACGCCTTAATGAGCTGGAGCTAGAGGCAGTGCTTTTTTTCTCCATGTATTTGGACAATGCATGAATGGCTCTTTCTTGGCGTGTTTGTGATGGTCCATTTGAGTTTTTTGTCGAGATGTTTGTATTTGGAAATTCATGTTATGTAGTTCATCTAGCATTTACTTTCTTTTCTATGAAATCCACGAGACGAGGAGATTTCTGAGCTAAATAGGCATATAACCTATTAGCGCCTGGTCAAGCCCCAAGTTCCTGAGCACTTGAGTTCACAACTTTGAGTGGAGCCTTGTAATCATTGTTCTATCCACATTTTGTTCACCTTTTTTTTTTTTATATCGTCACTGTGCCTTGCATGTTGTTGTTCACATCAGTATGTGATTTCACCAATGACGTTTGAGGCGCCTACAAATTGGTGTAAAACCCATTCGCGAGCCCAGTCTTCGACAGAATAAAAACCATTTCTGAGAATCAATCAAACATCGATTTTTCTCTGACTTTTTGGCCATGTTGTGGTGTGTTTCATTCTATTTCTTTGGCTCCACGTCATTCTTGGTATGTTGTAGTTCGCATCCATATTGTGGATTGTCATAGAGGGTGCCTGAGGGGTCGTTTTTAATCGAAAATCTAAAAAATGAGGAAAACGGGTCGTGTTAACTGGTCAATCTTATTTTTGATGATTTTGCTTTTCGCAATTTCTTTTCAAAATGACGGTCTCACCCCTTATGGCCAAATCGTTTCTGAAAAACATTCAGAAAAAGCCTCAAAAATAGGAAGCAGTCCTTTTAAATGGCACCAATCCTATTTTGAGAGCTTGCCCTTTCAATCTTTTCAAAATGACCCCCGATTTGCCACTCATGGAATTGTCTAAAAAAACCAAAAAATTTTAGAAAATCTCAACGAATTGGGAAAAATGGGCATATTTAACTTGCCAATCCGATTTTTGAGATTTGGTTCCAAATACCTTCAAAAGTAAGGATTTATCCCTTAGGGCAAATTGTGCCTCGAAATGACGATTTTGCCCATAATGGGCAAAACCGTCTCTAATCATCCCAAACTCCTTCCAAAACCCTATAAACACAGTTCTCTAGGACAATAGCAGCTCAATTAGGAGATCTCACGTATTGATTTGATCGTTATCTGCATATTTTTTTTATCCTGATTGCGCACATATCTCATGATTGTAATTGATGGGGTAGTTATTTCCATCTGCATGAATTCCTAAATTTTAGGATTCCCTCAATCCCAATCAA
>JAGVVM010021741.1:0-10051 GCA_019149425.1 Psidium friedrichsthalianum
TGGCTGAAACTCCGGAGTCCCTCATATGGCAGCGATTCCGAGGGTATTACTGCAAGGTCCCTTTGGCCATGATGGTGGGCGTTCTCTCTGTCCCTTTCATCCTCTATTTTTGTGCATGAGCTTGTTTTCATTGTTTCCTCCGAGTTAATTTGTGAGAGGCACGTGGAATTGCTTGGATTTAGTCTAGGATCTATATATTTCAGTAAGCTGAAGCTTGAACAACTGATTATAAGTTGCAAAAGTGGAATGAATGGGCACTCTTGCGTGTCATTGAAGCTTTGAAAATCGTGGGAGCTTTATGGGCACATAAGAATGATCCATTTGAAGTCAGCACTTATTATAACATGCTTGCTTGATTTTCTATGCACATGGTGGGACCGACCGGAGAGTATACACCGATAAATCTAACAAAATTTCAACAAGTAATTTTTACTTTACATGGTGTTTTCTCCTCGTCTGTTATGCAAATTCTTTTTTCTTTTGAATTTGCCGAAATTAGAATAAGTATAATCAGCGAGTGTCCAGTATGTTTGCGTCAATTTGCTGAACACATGCTCTGGATGATAGAATAAGAGTACTGGGTGCAAGAAATTATTACATGTTCTTTTTGGTCATGCAATCTCATGCAATCACTTGATGGCATCAGGCACTTATTTTATTAATGTATTGCTTCAATTTGTAAGAGAGAGAGATTAGATTATTTATTGTTATATTCCTTTCTACTTTTTTTTTTATTAGATATCAATTTTTTTTTTAATTAACAATTTATCTTGAGATTCTTTCTCTAAAAAAATTAAAGTTGCTATATCGGCGCATCAGGGACATTCTAGATGGATTTGATTGCAACTTGGATTTCTTAAAGAGTATTCGGGTATACTAGAACCGTTGGAAAAATAAACTTGCGCAAACAATACAACCCAAATTTGGTCTCATCTCTTTTGCGGCAGAGTGGATTTGCATTTTTGGGCCACATCCCTATTAGCGTTTTAGTCTCGTCTAGTCGCATGCTATTGATGTTTCAAATGGCATCATTAGTGTTTCTATATTTCTGAGTTCTGACGTCGGTTAATATTGGAAGCGTGATAAATTGATAGCAAAAATCGAATTGTTTTTTTTCAAATATTAATAAGAAAATTAATAATTTTTTTTTAATAAAAAAAATCTCAAAAAATTCTAAAAAATTCAGAAAATCTCAGAAATTAGGAAACTGGGTCATTTCGACTAACCAATCCTATTTTTGGTGAATTTCCTTCCCGATTTTTCTAAAATGATGATTTGCCCCTTATGGGCAAATCGTCTCGGAAAATTCCGAAAAATTCTCAAAAATTGCAGAAATGGACAATGGTCAATTTTGACTGGCCAGACCCATATTTGTGACTTTGACTCCTATTTCTTCATGAAATGACAGTTTTACCCCTCATGAGTAAACTGTCTCCAGAAAATTAGAAAAATAATTCAGGAAAATTATCAGAAATTGTGAGAATAAGGAATGACCACATTCAACTGGTTTGATCTATTTTCACTTCTCGAGCCTTGAAAAATGATCATTTTGCCCTTCTGGTCAATTTGACCCAAACTTTTTCAAATCATCCAAATAAGTTTTCATGAATAAAATGGTACCGAAAGGGCGTTAGAGTGATCTAGCGTAACCAAGTCTCCGAACCCATTTTCTTCTGGTTCGCAGAAATAAATTAGTTCTCCCGCTAATTTATTTAGGTTTCTAATCGACCTACTAATAACGATGAGTGGCGAATTCCAAATTCTAAAATCATGTGATAAAAAATCAAAGTTGCGATTCGGTAGGGCTTGGGAGAGTCCATATTAGGTTAGTTGATCTAATTAACCTAATAATCCGTTAACCTGAAAATTTTTTAGGATCGCGACATCAGGCGAGAAAGGTGACTTTGGTGGGGCGCCTTGTGGGCAGAGTCTTTTTGGGTCTAAGTGTGTCTTTTGGGTTGAGTAAGAGTGATAGGCTTAGTGAGTCTGGGTTGCTAACTTGGGTTTCGTAAAGTTTGGTCATGTTAAGGGCTTGCCCGGCCTATTCTCCTAGTTGTCTTGGGCCTAGGTCATTTGGATTTGGGTTGGTCTCTTGAAGAGTGGGAAGGTAGGCATTAGATCAGATTTAGCCTCTTACTGGGGCTCTCGTTTTTTTGAGCCTAGTCTAACTTCGACCCTAGGCCGTGGAAGCCTAAGTTGGACCAGACCCGATCTTCTTGTTTAAATATTAAAATATAAAATTAAAATAATTGAAATATTCAATAAAAATTCAAAATTCAAAAAAAAAAAAAAAAGTCCGAAACTATGTCGTTTTGAGAACCGATTCAAACTTGCGTGGATTGGGCCGGGTCTTCGGGTTCGTGGGCCGTGTCAACCCGACCCGGTCCGAAAAATATGTCAAAAAAGAAAAATAAAAAAATTCCGAAACATTCTCAAAAATTTCAAAAACTAGGAAACGAGCCATTTTGACTGGCCAGGCCTATATTTTGTGACTTTGACTCCCATTTCTTCATGAAATGATAGTTTACCCCTCATGGGCAAATTATCTCCAGAAAATCAGAAAAGTAATTTAGAAAAAATGACTATTTTACCCTTTCTGGTCAGTTTGACCCCAAATCTCATCCCAAATGATTTTTCATGAAATAAAAAGGTATCGGAAAGGGTGTTAGAGTAATCTAGCTAACCAAGTCCCTCGAACTCATAATCTTTGGTTCGTAGAAGTAAGTTAGTTTTCCCGTTAATTTACTTAGGTTTCTAATCAACCCTACCAAGAACGATTAGTGGAGACTCCAATTTTTTTTTTTAAAAAATAATCATTTAAACAAAAATCAAAGTGCAATTCGGTAGGGCTTTGGAGGGGTCCGCATTAGGTTAGTTAATCTAATTAACCTAATAATCCGTTCACCTGATCGAAAATTAAATTTTTCGGGTCGCGACAGTGGGACCTGGAGATTAATCGAGATAGTCAGTTCTCTTGGTTACATTGATCTGTAGTATACGTCCTTCTACTAACTCAGTGATGAACTTAAGAATGTTACACCACCATAACCAATACATGACGATGTCGTTGTTGGAAGATGAGATTACAAAAATGTTTGCAAGGACGGCTATCGAGATAGTCTAACTGAATTGAATTAAATTAGATTAGTTTTGATTCTTAATTTTGATCGTAAACGAATGCGTGCACGAATACTATAAGGATCACATATTGATGTGATTCTTGCATGCAATACGAGGGATGATGGCGCAAGATATGAAACGATGATGGGGCGAGCGGTCAAAAGCTGCACCACTACCTTTGACTAGCTCGCCGACCAGCTGCCGCTGGTTGCCACCAAAGGCAGTTTGAGGCCGGTTGTTTTAGTCGGCCTCACTCTAATCCCCTTCCCATATAAATAGGGGTTACGAGCAGAGGTTTAAGGATTCGATCCCTCACTTATTCGTCATCCTGTCCGTGTGAGTTCTCATGTCATTTTTTGTGCTTGCGTGAGATTGTTTCATGCAAAAAAATCCTTGAGGGTTGTTTGAGATTGTTTGTGATCAAGAAAAGTGAGCACGAATTATTTTGTCTAAGAGGATTGCTAGCACAATCAAGGCAATGATTGAGTGCGAGCTCCGTCTTTCATTCGTTGCGAGGTTGATAGCGTGTCTAAACTAGAAGGTCTGACCTTGTGGCTCAAGACCATACAAGCCCAAGTCATCTCGAGTACGCTTCAAGAAGTAATCCTAAAACCCTCTTCGTGCATGCTTTAGATTTTTGATTGAAATGCACGAACCGCCCCATTTGAAGATCCACGCACATTTTGCTTTATTCCCTTGCGTTTACTCTGGATTGTTTGTGAAATTTCTACATTTGCCCATACATCTTGCCCACAAACCCAACAGGCATAATGGGAAAGAACAGAAGCAAGAGACACTATAACATGTTGAGCAACCTAAACTTATAATAAACGAAAGAGACCTGTTTATTTATAATTACGAATGTATTTGACAAATATTCAATTTATTTGTTTTTATTTAAAAAAACCTTTATCATGAAATATCCTAAAAGGAAAGCATAAAAGCTTATTTAGATAAAAAAAAAAGTAACCATTTTTGCTGAATATCTTTGTCGAAAAATTTCAAATAAGGGCCCCAAGTGCCCTTATTTTCTCAAATAAAGGCCTAAATGGATATTTTTTTAATAAGGACCTAAAATGCTCTCGTTGTGTCAAAAAAAGGGCTTGAAATGCACATTGTTCCAAATAAGGGCTGTAGCGACTATTAGTCCTCAAAAAAGTGCCTAAGTCACTTTATTTAGGGGCACTTTAGTCATTTATTATTTTATTTTATTTTTATCTTTTTCTATTTTTAAGAGATTTTGCAAAAAAAAAAAAAACCTCACCTCTCGTCGACGGGGTTGGGGGCTTGAGGGTGCTTGTCAAAGGGCTTCTCGCTAGTAAGGGTTGGGATAGGGGTTCCATACCGAGCAGGATACCCGACCCCGAAACAAGATCCGACCCGACCCGATAATTTGTGCATTTTTGGGTGGGGCCTTAGTCGACTTCGGATAATTTGTGCATTTTTCGTGTTTGGGCTCGGGCTTAACATGAGCCCAAACAAGGAAACAACTAAACAAGCCCAAAACAAAAACAGCTGATCAAGCAACCCTAGACTTGCTCGCGTTTGCGTCATCTCTCGCTTCTCACTCGCGCTTCACGGCGACGCTCAGTTTTCACTCTCGCATCCCTCTCTCGTGCGACGCTCCCCGACGTCGACCTCTCACCTGATGCCCTTAAACCCTAGACGCTGGTCGGATTTCGGAGACGAAGCTCCTCGAGACCTCAAGCGAGCTGATTTCCTCAGGCCGCCGTTGCTCCGCCTCTCATCGCTGCGCTCATTGCCGTGTCTTCTCTTTGTCTTACTCCAGGTACGCCACTTGTTTAGTTCTCTACTTTGCCCTAATGCCATTGCCTTTGCTGTCTGTGGAACATGCCATCTTGTTGAATGTTTTTCTTCAGTCGCTGCTGACTGATGTATCATAGTGCATTTTGCGGACTCTGCTTCTGGCATCATCATGATGCCTTGAGCCTATTTGTTGAGTTCGAGGACATAGGTGTGAGAGGTTGAAAGGCTACTAGGAAGGTGATGTGCAGAAGAAGCGGACTTTAGCGTTCTTGTGGCGGCGATGTCATGGATGGTGAACTGTTCTCAACTGATTCTCGCGCCACTAGGCTGCTTGAGCTAAGAGGGTAACGAATGAAAATCTTAACGAAAATGCAAGGTCGATTTTTGACGAGCAAAGGTGCAGGAACGAGCTTGGGGGTGTTTGGGTCATGTTTCGCTGGGTGGAAAACTTAGTTTTTATCATGTCGAGTTGATAACTTCATCTTGTAAATTATGCGTTTGGCTTCAGCTGGAAGGGGAGATATCTCGAGGTGGCTACAGCTAAATACCGCTGGTGTCGGATGATTGTTATTATTATTCTTCTTCTTTGGTTGGCGTAAGTAGACAAGGTCGCGAGAAAGAGCAGCTAGGACCCCCTTTTTTTTTTTGGGTGGGTTAAGGAGGGAGGGGGGGGGGGAGGGAGAGAGAAGGTCGCGGGAAGTAGCATATGGAGCTGCTAAAGTTAAAATTCTAATCTGTAAGTCTATTGTTTGTTTTCAACATAGTGGCAAGTCTTCATGGATTTTGTTATGGATTTTTGCTGATAATGGTGAAAATGGGTATAAATAGAGTTGCTGATAATGGTGAAGATGGTGTAGACATTTTTCTTGAGTTTGTCCAGTGGGATTGATGAGAAAACAACTAGAAGTTCATCTTTGATGGATAATACTAAACTAGTCTGACTTGTATATCAAGACTAGAGAGCTCAATTGGGTTTTGTCTGCCATGTAGTCTCCTCAAATCCTGGTTTTTGGGTTGAGATAGAAGAAGAAACAGTTTGAAATAAGATTCCTTCCCTCTTTTGGGTTCTAGAGATAGCAGTAGCATATGGGCTTCAGGGCACGAGAACAACTGCATTATTTCTTCAACTTGATGTCATGAATTTTACAAACCTTCTTTTAACTATAATGGGAATTAACTTTGCAGGGTAGTGGCTGGAAGATTGTTGCAAGCTTTGAGGGAAATTTTCCTAACCGCATCAAGCAGCTTCCCTTGGATCGGCACTTTGATATCAATAATGTCAAAAGGGTCTATTGGTTTTGCTATTTCCTCTCATGATCTCCATACTTCTCTGATTATTCTGCTGGAAAATTTATATCTGGTTCTTGTGACCATACCAGATTGTGCTAGAGGCAGATGGTTATCAACCTTATCTTATCTCTCCAGAGAAAGGACTTAGATCTCTGATAAAAAGCATCTTGGAGATGGCAAAAGAGCCATCACGGCTCTGTGTCGATGAGGTAACTGATTTTAGTGGCATTAATTGCCCTGTCATTCTTTGCATGCGTTGAACCTTCTTTACTGCTTCAATAAGTTGCTCTGCTTGCTACTGCTTTAATAAGTTTTGAAGATTCCTTTCAGATGCAATGCACTGATTTTCCTTTCAGATGCCGAACTAACTAATTGATAGTTTAAAGATGACTTGTAGTCACTTGGACTTGCCTTGAGCCTCACTGCTGCTTGTTTAATCCTTGAAAGCATGGTTAAATTTTTTTTTTGCATTTTGTCCTTATGTCGTGTCGGTTGCTTCATACTTGAGTCTCATGCATTTTGCATGATGTTCTTACAGTTGTTTATTGTCCAGATGGAAAGCAGCTGGCTTGCAGTACATTAGATGGGCAAATTCATTTCTGGGATCCAATTGATGGCTTGTTGATGTACACGATTGAGGGCCGTAGAGACATTGCTGGGGGTCGACTTGCAACAGATCGTAGAGCGGCTGCTAACTCAAGTTTTGGAAAGTACTTTACAACTCTATGTTATTCTGCTGATGGGAGTTACATTCTAGCTGGAGGAAGTAGCAAATACATTTGTTTGTATGATGTAGCCGAACAGGTGGGTTTCTAGCAGTTCTATTATGTCCCACTTTGTCGATGCCCTAATGTCGCAATCCTTTGAAAAACTCTAGTCTTGGTGTTATGTTCCTATTTTTTTTTATTAATTCATCTGGGGTACTTTTTGTGATCATAATATAACATTACAGAAAATATTACAGAAACTTGGATTGATTAATAAAATTATACCTATACCTGTCCATGGTCGAGGGTTCTTGTGTGCTGGAACATTTGTAATCTGATCAGAAGATTTAGAGATTTAACCTGGGCAGTTTGTTTCAGAACATTTGTAATCTGCTAACTATGGAGCAGTAATTCCTTCGCCATAATAAAAAAAATAATACCTTAATTGAATCAAGGGTTCCTGCCCATATTACTTCTCTGCTCTGGTCTGCAGTGAAAGAAACAAACTGCCTAGAAGAAGGGGTTGTAAATGTCCTGAAATTTCAAAACAAAACAAAAAACCCGAAACCCGGCCCAAAAAACCCGACCTGACCTGACCTGATTGTTCAGTTCATGTTTGGTTCGATCTTGTTTCGCGTCGAGTCAATCATATATGTGTTGTGTTTTGGGTCGGGTCGGGTATCATGAAGGCCCGACCTGACCCGACCCATTGACACCCTTAGGTTGGGATGAGCTTGTTTATGTTTGGCAACACGGGACTGATCCTAGAGCTCTTTGAATTGGGATAAAGTTTGATTTTTCTTTTTTTTTTTTGGGTCCCCACATTGAGCTGATTTTGTTATACTTCTTTGTCAACTTGGAATCCAATTCTGGATGGCCGAATTTGAAAGTGTAGCTGTCGTTTTGCGGTTGATCTTGGTGAATGGATAGCAAATTAAAACTGTATGCTAGATTCACTAAAGCAGGGAAAGTTTCCATCTGCATTTTTAGAATGATGAGTTTGCTCTTGTTAAGTTCACCTTGTATGGTATAACATCAGCGGTGGTTCTCCTGTGTTTGTTTATTGCTGCGATTGTTTAAAACTCAGCTTTCTGGTCTTATCATAAGGATCTTGTTGCTGTTGCTGAAGTCAAGTTAATGTCTCAACTATGGATTTTCCGTGTTGCCTAGTTTGATCGAGGAAATACCATGTAACTGCCTATTCTTTATCATTTCAGGATAGTATCAAGTTTCATATTATCAGTTCCTTTGTTTTGTTAGTGAAGCACTCTTTGATATTTCTATTATACGATTACTCTTTCCATCTTGGATACCACCTGTTTCGAGCAAGGGACTTCCAACTCTTTGACTCAATAATTTTAGTGCTTGTCTCAAAACAATGTTTCCTTATGAATTGTGTTTACGAGCATTTCAAATGGATTGAAAGTGTCATGCGACAGCCTTTCCCTGACATGGATACAATTAAATGGTTTGTCCAGTTGGGTTACTTGGTACTCTCTGATCTTCTTATGGACAAAATGGTTAGTTTTACAGATGATGATTTACTTTCATTGGGTGCAGCTATTGATAAAGTGTTCATGTTTCATGAGTTTGGTTATAGCTTTGTTCAGTTGCTCTGCCAAAGACAGTAACTGATAGAAAAACTGACATATAGGAATTTCTGAAACTGTCATTTATAACAGTGGGAGACCAGCAACGGTAGTTTTTCTGAACTGTTCTATCGGGCATAAATTTTTTAATACAGATATTGCCCATAGTTATCTTCAAAAGGTGAAGTGATCTAAATGCAAGATACTGATACTACGTGTGTTTTTTCAAATTATACTTTTTTTTTTTTTGTGTACGATCTTGTTTTACATGCCTATCGGTTCTCGTTGCCGGGAGCTGTCCCCAGCTTGTGTCTTTTAGGTCTCCTAAATAATTTGAGCCCAATAGATTGAACTCGATCAGAATTGATTTGTGGATAAGCATGAAACTTGAAAGTCAAATCTTGCGGTTTCGGAAATCGCTTGAGCGTTGGAGTCCACTTCAATATTTTTTTTTTCACGTTGTAGTATGTGGTCCAGAAGATGAGAACTCTGCCAAATGAGTCCACTTCAATATTTGTTCACGTTGGAGTCCACTTCAATTTTGTTCGCTTTGTTCACGTTGTAGTATGTGGTCCAGCAGATGACAACTCTGCCAATGAGTCCACTTCGATATTTGTTCACGTTGTTTCCCGTTGTAGTATGTGGTCCAGAAGATGACAACTTTGCCAAATGAGTACACTTAAATATTTGTTCACGTTGTAGTATGTGGTCCAGAAGATGAGAACTTTGTCAAGTGCATGTGGTCCAGAAGATGAGAATTCTACCAAATGCATGTGGTTGAGACACAACATCACACGGAAGCTTTCAAAAAGTACTGGTGCTTCCTAATACAATACTCACCCACTCACTGACAAAGCTGTGATGTTGCAAATACTTCACATCTAATTCTACTCATGTCTGACCTTATTCTAAGCTTTTTCTCCACATAAATTTGTTCGATCATTGATGATTCATTTAAAATTATGTCTCGAATTTGAACCCAATAGATCGATCTCCATCTAAATTGATTTGTGGATAAGCATGAAACTTGAAAATCGAATCTCGCGGTTCGAAAATTGCTTGAGTGTTGGAGTCCACTTCAATATTTGTGCACATTGTAGTATGTGGTCCAGAAGATGAGAACTCTACCAAATGAGTCCACTTCAATATTTGTTCACGTCGTAGTATGTGGTCCAGAAGAGAAACTCTGCCAAATGAGTCCACTTCAATATTTATTTCACGTTGTAGTATATGGTCCAGGAGATGAGAATCCTACCAAATGCATGTGATTCGGACACGACACGATATGGAAGCTCTCGAAAAGTATCGGTGCTTCCTAATACAATGCATGTGATCTAGAAGATGAGACTCTGCCAAACGCATGTGGTCCAGAAGATAAGAACCCTATTAAATGCATGTGGTCCAGACACAACACAACATGAACGCTATTGAAAAGTATCAGTGCTTCCTCATACAATACTCACCCGTTTACTAACAAAGCTATGATGCTGGAAATCGAAACCTCACTTCACATGTAATTTTCCTCGTGTCTGATTTTATTTTAAGCTTTTTCTCCACATAATTTTGTTCGATCACATT
>JAGVVM010021742.1:0-17490 GCA_019149425.1 Psidium friedrichsthalianum
CCCCCCTGAAACGCGAGAGCGTCGCCGAAGACATATTTTTTTTTTTTGAGAGAGATAATGTTCCTTACAGTTGTTTATTGTCCAGATGGAAAGCAGCTGGCTTGCAGTACATTAGATGGGCAAATTCATTTCTGGGATCCAATTGATGGCTTGTTGATGTACACGATTGAGGGCCGTAGAGACATTGCTGGGGGTCGACTTGCAACAGATCGTAGAGCGGCTGCTAACTCAAGTTTTGGAAAGTACTTTACAACTCTATGTTATTCTGCTGATGGGAGTTACATTCTAGCTGGAGGAAGTAGCAAATACATTTGTTTGTATGATGTAGCCGAACAGGTGGGTTTCTAGCAGTTCTATTATGTCCCACTTTGTCGATGCCCTAATGTCGCAATCCTTTGAAAAACTCTAGTCTTGGTGTTATGTTCCTATTTTTTTTTATTAATTCATCTGGGGTACTTTTTGTGATCATAATATAACATTACAGAAAATATTACAGAAACTTGGATTGATTAATAAAATTATACCTATACCTGTCCATGGTCGAGGGGTCTTGTGTGCTGGAACATTTGTAATCTGATCAGAAGATTTAGAGATTTAACCTGGGCAGTTTGTTTAGAACATTTGTAATCTGCTAACTATGGAGCAGTAATTCCTTCGCCATAATAAAAAAAATAATACCTTAATTGAATCAAGGGTTCCTGCCCATATTACTTCTCTGCTCTGGTCTGCAGTGAAAGAAACAAACTGCCTAGAAGAAGGGGTTGTAAATGTCCTGAAATTTCAAAACAAAACAAAAAAAAAAACCCGAAACCCGGCCCAAAAAACCCGACCTGACCTGACCTGATTGTTCAGTTCATGTTTGGTTCGATCTTGTTTCGCGTCGAGTCAATCATATATGTGTTGTGTTTTGGGTCGGGTCGGGTATCATGAAGGCCCGACCTGACCCGACCCATTGACACCCTTAGGTTGGGATGAGCTTGTTTATGTTTGGCAACACGGGACTGATCCTAGAGCTCTTTGAATTGGGATAAAGTTTGATTTTTTTTTTTTTTTTTTTGGGTCCCCACATTGAGCTGATTTTGTTATACTTCTTTGTCAACTTGGAATCCAATTCTGGATGGCCGAATTTGAAAGTGTAGCTGTCGTTTTGCGGTTGATCTTGGTGAATGGATAGCAAATTAAAACTGTATGCTAGATTCACTAAAGCAGGGAAAGTTTTCCATCTGCATTTTTAGAATGATGAGTTTGCTCTTGTTAAGTTCACCTTGTATGGTATAACATCAGCGGTGGTTCTCCTGTGTTGTTTATTGCTGCGATTGTTTAAACTCAGCTTTCTGGTCTTATCATAAGGATCTTGTTGCTGTTGCTGAAGTCAAGTTAATGTCTCAACTATGGATTTTCCGTGTTGCCTAGTTTGATCGAGGAAATACCATGTAACTGCCTATTCTTTATCATTTCAGGATAGTATCAAGTTTCATATTATCAGTTCCTTTGTTTTGTTAGTGAAGCACTCTTTGATATTCTTATTATACGATTACTCTTTCCATCTTGGATACCACCTGTTTCGAGCAAGGGACTTCCAACTTCTTGACTCAATAATTTAGTGCTTGTCTCAAAACAATGTTTCCTTATGAATTGTGTTTACGAGCATTTCAAATGGATTGAAAGTGTCATGCGACAGCCTTTCCCTGACATGGATACAATTAAATGGTTTGTCCAGTTGGGTTACTTGGTACTCTCTGATCTTCTTATGGACAAAATGGTTAGTTTTACAGATGATGATTTACTTTCATTGGGTGCAGCTATTGATAAAGTGTTCATGTTTTCATTGAGTTTGGTTATAGCTTTGTCAGTTGCTCTGCCAAAGACAGTAACTGATAGAAAAAACTGACATATAGGAATTTCTGAAACTGTCATTTATAACAGTGGGAGACCAGCAACGGTAGTTTTTCTGAACTGTTCTATCGGGCATAAATTTTTTAATACAGATATTGCCCATAGTTATCTTCAAAAGGTGAAGTGATCTAAATGCAAGATACTGATACTACCGTGTGTTTTTTCAAATTATACTTTTTTTTTTTTTTTGTACGATCTTGTTTACATGCCTATCGGTTCTCGTTGCCGGGAGCTGTCCCCAGCTTGTGTCTTTTAGGTCTCCTAAATAATTTGAGCCCAATAGATTGAACTCGATCAGAATTGATTTGTGGATAAGCATGAAACTTGAAAGTCAAATCTTGCGGTTTCGGAAATCGCTTGAGCGTTGGAGTCCACTTCAATATTTTTTTTTTCACGTTGTAGTATGTGGTCCAGAAGATGAGAACTCTGCCAAATGAGTCCACTTCAATATTTGTTCACGTTGGAGTCCACTTCAATTTTTGTTCGCTTTGTTCACGTTGTAGTATGTGGTCCAGCAGATGACAACTCTGCCAAATGAGTCCACTTCGATATTTGTTCACGTTGTTCCCGTTGTAGTATGTGGTCCAGAAGATGACAACTTTGCCAAATGAGTACACTTAAATATTTGTTCACGTTGTAGTATGTGTCCAGAAGATGAGAACTTTGTCAAGTGCATGTGGTCCAGAAGATGAGAATTCTACCAAATGCATGTGGTTGAGACACAACATCACACGGAAGCTTTCAAAAAGTACTGGTGCTTCCTAATACAATACTCACCCACTCACTGACAAAGCTGTGATGTTGCAAATACTTCACATCTAATTCTACTCATGTCTGACCTTATTCTAAGCTTTTTCTCCACATAAATTTGTTCGATCATTGATGATTCATTTAAAATTATGTCTCGAATTTGAACCCAATAGATCGATCTCCATCTAAATTGATTTGTGGATAAGCATGAAACTTGAAAATCGAATCTCGCGGTTTCGAAAATTGCTTGAGTGTTGGAGTCCACTTCAATATTTGTGCACATTGTAGTATGTGGTCCAGAAGATGAGAACTCTACCAAATGAGTCCACTTCAATATTTGTTCACGTCGTAGTATGTGGTCCAGAAGAGAACTCTGCCAAATGAGTCCACTTCAATATTTATTCACGTTGTAGTATATGGTCCAGGAGATGAGAATCCTACCAAATGCATGTGATTCGGACACGACACGATATGGAAGCTCTCGAAAAGTATCGGTGCTTCCTAATACAATGCATGTGATCTAGAAGATGAGAACTCTGCCAAACGCATGTGGTCCAGAAGATAAGAACCCTATTAAATGCATGTGGTCCAGACACAACACAACATGAACGCTATTGAAAAGTATCAGTGCTTCCTCATACAATACTCACCCGCTTACTAACAAAGCTATGATGCTGGAAATCGAAACCTCACTTCACATGTAATTTTCCTCGTGTCTGATTTTATTTTAAGCTTTTTCTCCACATAAATTTGTTCGATCACTGATGATTCATGTTAGTTGAATGGGAGTGTGTGTTCCAAATTCCGCTCATACCAAATTAAGGTTGTACTTTTTGTTTATTTTATAGTGCGAGAGATGGATTTTCTATTCAGTCCTAAACGTGGAAGGGAAGAAACTTCTCATTCTGCTGATGCCAATCCTAATTTATCAGGGACAAATACAAAATACTAGTGGATCTTGAGCTTCACATTCAAATTATATAAATCCAATTGATAATGGACTCAAACATAACAATGCTATAAACAAAAGCCTAGATAGCTTACTTGTCACTGAGATTCTATGTTTAGTGTGCTAACTCTGTCCTAGGTTTTGCCTCCATTCTAGAGAGTGGCTTCTCTTACAGTTAAAAGATGATTCATTTCTATCATGTAAAATTAGGTATTGGACCCTTTTAGAACATTCGAGTAATTTTAGAGGATCTCAATGGTTTTCAGCACTGCCACTATTGAATAGTTATCGCCCGAAAGGAGTCTAAGGCTAGTACCAACCCAAAAAGAATGCTAGGTTGTGCCTAAATTTCACAATTGTGCTTTGTACAATGATATTAATTGAGTGTTGACTTTTAATAAACTTACAAGCCCTTAGATTTGCGAGGGTCTACAATATTTAGCCATGAACTTAAGGTACATAATCCCCGACCAACCAACAATCTTTACAACGTAGGTCGGCCGAGAGATATTCTGAATAGAAATCTCAACCTTGAAAAAGATTTTTTTGGGGTTATTATTTTTGAGAAAACCTTCTTTCTGAATATTTTGATTCTAACAAAATTACCCTTCTTAAGAAAGAATATGGTTGATGCCAATAAATTTTTTAATGAACAAGTGAACAGAAGCTTATATTATTCCAAACTTGGCATTCAAACTCAAGGCGCAGTTATCATGTATTTGCTTCTAAGATAGTTAAAGTCTTTTATTCAAATGGAGGAAAGACGTTGCTTTTGAAGACTAAATTTCGAGAAGACTTATGTGATATGTTAGTAAGTATTTTACTAAAGCTCCGGTCACTGTTCTAATCTATTCAGATACAAAGAGTCTCTTCTATTTTTAAAAACTGCTTTTGAATTATGTTCAAATTTTGCAATATCATTTAGCTAGATTCTGAGGATCCACATTTGGCAGGTTTTTGGTTTGGCTGTATAATTTATGGAAGTCCGTAAGATTTGATTGACATGGTTACTTCCAATCAAATCAAGAGAATATCTTCGATTGGATATTACTTTCCATGAATAAGATATCTTGGAGATTTGAATAAACTCTACTTATGGAAGCTAAGGATTTACCTCTACAAGCGACTGAATCTGAAGGGTTCAAACTCTGCTTCAATGGCGACCAAATCTTTCCAGATACAGTCTCATTCAATCAAGATCGAAGTCGTCCAATCAGCGATTGAAGAGCAATCCTTTGAAGACCTATCCAACGGTTAGTTTGGGAGTGAGGAGTATAAGAGGAAGATCCATGGTGTCTAGCCAAGAGAAATCAGAACTTACAATTTCAAAATGCTAAGTTGTTCAGATTCATACACTCTTGTTCTCTAAAGCTACAAATCTTATCTTTGAGAGGTTTTGTAAGTGAAATAGTGAGACAACTCTTATAATCTTTTAGCGATTCACATAGTGGAATCCAGCCAATCGACTATCATCGTGGGAAAGTGAACGTAGGCTTGTTAAAACCAAACCACTATAAACTTGGCGTGCAATTCTCTTACTCTAAACCATCGTCTTCTTCTTCTTCTTTTTTGTATTTAGAATTCTGCGCATCTTGCTGCTAAACTTATTTTGTTCATGTTTTGAATTTCTTTATTAGTTCCAAAATTGTTTAGAATCACTTATTCACCCCCTCTAGGTGATATTGCTAGGTACAACAATTATTCTTTCTTTCTTTTTGTAAGAGTCTATTGGTAGTCAATCTGAAAATCCCCAAGAAATTTTCCTATGGAGTGATGCTAATATATGAAGATTAGTTTCAAAGCTAGTATAAATAATATTGTAGCAAACCGCAAGTCACCGTTTAGATAAGTGAATGATATTCAACATCTACAAATAATTTGTTATATCACTTAGTATACTAACTTTGTAAATCAACCTTACTTTTTTTTGCTAATTTAATGGCGTGGACATGAGGAATAGATTATCTTGAGGACCATGGAATACTCTGCCAACCCCGACCCTAAACCAGTTATGTTTAGGCTTTTGGCTGGTGCTAATGGCTTTAACTCTGATAAGTTGGCTTAGGCTTTTCATTATTTGGTCCTTGACAAATCGCCTTGTCATATCCTGACTAGCTTAGGTTTTGAACTACGTAGGGCTGATTCTAATCTTGTATTTGGAATTCCTTTCAACTTTCAGGTCTTATCCAATTTGAAATATGATGGACCATGTAATTATAGACTGTTGCATTTGTTATATTATTGTGTCCAAAGCCTAAAGCATATGATCTTAGGTTTAACTTACCATAAATGACCTTGGAAGCCGGTTAGACCCTTTTTACCTTTCCATATAATAATTATTCCTTTTTTTTTTTCCTCATATTGATTCCATATCCAGATTTGCTTCGTTTTTGGCTGCTGTAATCTAGTTTCGTGTTTATAATCCTTTCTTGTGAATGATGTCACTGCATTCCCAGTAAATCATGCTTGTGTTCATCACATTTGGTTGCTGGGTTTTTGTGTTAAGGACATTCATCCACTGGTCTTGTAGTATGTGGTCCAGAAGATGAGAACTCTGCCAAATGCAAGGAACGAAAGATTTGTTGGGTAGTTTTATCCTTGTGAATAAATAGGTTCCGAAGGGTTTTTTTTTTTTTTTTTTGAGATAGTGGTTGATATTGCACTGCACTTGTTTTCACTTACCGAAGTTGAGTTCCTGTTATGCACCCGAAGAATTTGATCAGGCTAGAATCATTTGCTGAAATAATCAAAAGGATTCTGTTGAGATGTATGAGTAAATTCGGTGAATGAACCCTTATGGAGAATGCATCTCAAAATTAAGCTGATACTGTCCAAAAAAGTTCTGAGATGTTCGCTATACTGGAGAAGTAATTCATTTTCTTAGGCTCTATTGGTTTCATGAAAGAAGTTTTCCTTGAAAATATTTTCCTTGATTTTCAACGTTTGGAGGCGGAAAATATATGATGATCAAAGAAAATATTTTTCGGTCACCAGAAAATATCCTTCTAAAATTAGAGAAAACGTTTTCCATTTGTGAAGAATCGGAAATCATTGTCCTCTATTCTCACGTGTGCTCCCGTCTGTTGGTCATGCCGAAATCCCTCCCCGACCTTTTGTCACTTCTTTCAATTTCTGTCTCTTCACTCCCACTCCCTCTGTCTCTCTCTCCTTGATCCCTCCCCCACCTTCCGTTGACGAGCAGAAAGCTCTCTCTAGCTAAAGCATCACTCGCTATCTTCTATCGGTTAACACTCTTTTCCTTATCGAATGGTTTTCATTTTCTTCTTGGGATGTGGAAGTTTGGGAAGGTGTTTGTCATTGAGATGGACTCGAATCAAATCGATTCTTCTAGGGCTTTCTTTTCTGTTTTCTTTAGATAGATTGGTCGGATCGAGGGGAAACGGCAGCGTTCGAGCTCGGAGGTCGACAATCAGGATTTCGACGCCTATGGACGAGCTTACCTAATCTGGCGAGGTGAGGCTTTGCCGGCCTTGAGCAAAGCCAGGCCTCGCCAGTGAGCTCGAGCATCAACAGCCTATCGCGAGGCTCAAGCTCGCCTAAAGCCAGTCGGTGGCTAAGCGAGCGGTTGGGGCTGGTGGGGGATTTCACGAGGGTGGAGTCAGACGCATAGAGGGTGAGGTGGATTGGGAGGAATTAAGGGAATAGATAAAAAATAAAATAAAAAAAAAGATAAAGATAAATAATTAAAACATTAAAAATTTTGATTTTTCTGAAACAATAAAAAAAATGCATAAAAAAGCAGAATAACAAAAGAATTATTGAAACGAGCATATGGAGGAAAACCAAATCCAATTTTCCATACTAAACAATAAAAAATATTTTTCGAGTCTTTTACATATTTCAACCAAACACCGGAAAATTTATTCATTTTCCCGAAAATTCACTTCAAAGAAAATATTTTCCACAAGCAACTCATTTTTTGTGAAACAAATGGAGCTTTAGTGGCCGTCGGTCCTTATAATTATTTCCAGAAAATCAACTCTGGTTGTTGCGCAATGTCTGCTTCGATGAAACACGTAAATTGTTCAGTGTCCATCAAGAATTAGCATGCACCATATCGCATTGCTGCATCTTAAGATTACGCACATCCTGTCATTTGCCCATTTGCGACGAGCAACAAAGGTGGCAATTCGCAGGAACTGCTTTATGTTTAGTCCCCAAGCCTGGAATCATATTATCAGAATCTCAGGGCTTGAGATGCGAGCTGATTCTTCATTCCGAAATTTTTGGCAGGCGATTCTTTGTTCCTTTTCTTTCAACAGACTGTAGACTTATGTACCTTGTAATGCTAATGTGGATTGCTCGGAATATGAGTGTTCTATTTGTGTCTCTCTCGTTGCTAGATAGTAATGCATCACATGAACACCGAAACTACACCGAACCTAGAGCAGCAAAAGATGTCTAGTTGCAGTAATAACTGAGATGAATTTGCTAATCTCTCTTTCTGGAAGAGTTGCAGAATACGATGACCCAATCATCGTCCTGAAATTGCTGGAAATACTACGGCTTCTCGGTTTGACCTTTGAACCAATTGGTCTCTGTGGTAACTATAACAGGCTAAAGCTGCATCCGCAACTCCTTTCTACGGAAAATGGGGAAGAAGAAAAATAACAAAGAATATACGAGGGTTAAACCCTTTTTGTTTTTTGGGGGTCCTCGCTACTCATTCAAATCCTTCAACCTCACAGAACATGAATGCTCTGCCCTACTTGCTGAAGCAGTCGTTGCAACGAGTTGAACACATTGCTTTCCCTCTTGTGCAGTTGCAGAAACGTTTGCCACATTCACAGTCCTGGTGGATGTTCTTAGCTTTGCCTGAAAAGCCCATAAACGTACCAAAATCAAGGGGGCAATCCGGTCGACTTGATATAGTGTCAAGCCTGAGCTCGACTTGATTTGCTGACTCGATGTTGGAAACTCGGCTCGAGCTCGACTGAGTATCAAAATTTGGGCTTGAACTCGACTCGAATAAGAAATTCAGATATTCGCGCTCGACTCAATTAAGATACAGTAGTATTTGCACTCTAGCACAAGCTTAATAAGCTCGGATATTATTCTCGCATTTATTCACGTGATGGCACAATATCTAATTTCAAAGACTTTCTTGTGTTTTTATGAAAACGGAATATACTTTTTAACAAAGTAATAGAAATTGGATTAGGCTCACTAATTTTCCAAGTTGAGTGTTGGCTAGCTTGAGTTCGACTCAACAAAATACTCAAGTCCCTCCAGCTTGAGCTCGACTCGAAATTAGGTGAGTCAATTTTGAGTAATTATTGAGTCAAGCTCGAAGCTACTCGAGCTCAAACTACTGGTGAGTAGCTTCGCGCTTGACTCGATAATTATTCTTTCTTCTTTTTGTGAGAGTCTATTGGCGGTAAATCTCAAAATTCCCAAGATATTTTCCCATCGAGTAATGCTAATATACTAAGACTAGTTTCAAAGCTAGTATAAATAATATTGTAGCAAACCGCAAGTCGCCGTTTATATAAGTGAATGATATTCAATATCTACAAATAATTTGTTATATCACTTAGTATACTAACTCTGTAAACGTACCTTACTTTTTTTGATAATTTAACAGCATGGACATGAAGAGCAGGTTATCTTGAGGCTCATGGAATACTCTGCCAACCCCATGAACCGGTTAAGTTTAGGGTTTTGGCTTGTGCAAATGGCTTTAACTATGATTAGTTGGCACGTAATTGATAAGATTGGATAAGTGATTCGCCAAGCCTATAAGGTTAGCCTTGTGATACACATGATTTCTCTCTTTCTCTTCCTACGAAGTTCCCCCTCTTTCATGATAGAACTAGTTTCACAGGTGTAATCCAATGTGAATTTGTTATTAATCTTACTTCACTTAAAATCATTTTCTTTTTCATAGTTTCCACGTTATCATCCTTCACATATAGCTTTCTGCTGAGCACTTTGCTCCCGTCTGACCTCAAAATGCAAGTATCGGGTTTACAACTTGAGCAAACGATATCTTTTTTTTTTTATCCAATTAAATTGATTTCATTTCCAGAAAAAGTCAATTTTCACAAATTGTTTAGTGTCCTTATTATACATTGTTGAATCAATCACAACGATATATCAGCATATATGACAAATTGCTACTCTTCTTTCCGAACTTTGGTTGGTTGACCTACCTTGAGTTTGGGGGGAAGTGTTAGATATATTGCGTATATTAGGACTAGGGTTTTCCCTTTAGTGTGTATTTACGTTTATACCCTACCTTGTATGTATATTTATGTCGGTCTTGTGCCTAATTGTAATAAAGTATTCTATTATTTACTTCTCTAAATCTATCATAAATAACATGTGTGGATGATGAATTCGCATGTTGCAAGCGTGTCTGGAGCACCGATCATGTGTCGATTGTATGTTGAAGAGTGTCGGAGTATCAGAAAGTATCGAATATGACACAACATGACACAAAGGCTCCTGAAGAATATAAGTGCTACTTGGCTGGTAAGTAGCTTTGAGCTCAACTCAAACTCACCTCTAATAATAGATATGTCCATAGCAAGTTTAACATTGTAACATCGATCATTTATTTCTTCACCATATTTGTGATTCTCGCGAAAAAAATCAAAATCTCGAGACATGTTTTCATTATCGGTATCTATGTCCATAGGAAGAGATTCATCTCACATCAAACTCACTGATCCAAGAGTTCCCCGTTGGGATAATCATACAAATGGTCTCTCGTTAGCCCAATATGCAATCTGGTCCATAAATTTTTAATTTATTTAATGTTGTCCCAGTACTAAGCTAAAGAAAGGCATTTTGGTGAAGTGCAGACTTGAAGGACGGACAGGTAGAAGAAAAAAGAAAAGAAGTTGCTGCGCTGACTGGTAGGCAATGTTGTGAATTCCCATCTTATAAGAACCCTACGCCAAAGGGGGAGAGACCACCTCTACCCTATGCTCTCAATTCCCAATTGAGAGAACATCATGGGTTCTTCTCCAAGAACTTATCATCAACTATGCCTTGCCTTCCTCTTCTTCGCTTCACTCGCATGTCTGTCTCTGTCGCACACTTCTCTCCCCAGCGAGTACTCAATCATCGGCTATGGACAGAGACCGAATGATGCCGTTTCGGACAAACAGGTCGCCGAGCTCTTCCAGAGATGGAAGGCGAGGCACAAGAAGGTGTACGAGCACCCAGCGGAGGCTGAGAAGCGGTTCGAGAACTTCAAGAGGAACTTGAGACACGTGATGGAAGAAGTCGGACGGGCAAGAGGCATGGTGTGGGGCTGAACAAGTTTGCCGACTTGAGCGACGAGGAGTTCAAGCAACTCTATTTGTCCAAAGTGAAGAAGTCGGTCAACCAAACGTCGCGGGCCAAAAGAGAGAGCATGAGGAGGACCAAGAGGAAGGGAGTGGGGGCTTGCGAGGCACCATTTTCTTTGGATTGGAGGGACTATGACATTGTCACCCCTGTGAAGGAGCAAGGACAATGTGGTCTGTCTCTTGACCTACTATTTTTTGGAAATCTCTAAGTTTGACATCACAAATAATTCGGAACGTACCTTATTCATATCTTCTCGATTTATTCATTATATCAAGTCATTTATATTTCCAAAATCATACGATTGACCATATTGATTCCAACATCACGATTTGCTTTACTTGCATTATCATCCCTATAACATGAGCACGCGGACGTTTGACAGACACCTAGTCTAATCTGACTTCAAGTTGTATCTAAAGTTTGAGAGCTGTATTCTATTTGATTCGGATTATTCAAAAATCAGTATGACCCACAATTGGCAATGTTGGTTCCAATGCCGCGAGTTTGCTTTGCTCACCCCACCGTCCCAATAACATGAGCATGCACAACGTCAGACAGATACCGAGTCTAATTTGACTTCAAGCCGTATCTAAAGTTTGAGATTTGAATTCCATCTGATTCGGATTAATAGTCACGTTAGCTTAACATTAAGCTTCATTTTTATGGTCGATTCTGCTTCCATAGTGGCAAGTGAGATACTGAGAGAGCATGGTCTGCATGCACGTAGCCCAGATGCCATTGACTTGACCACTAGAAATTCTCCTTTGTCTTATATTATTGGTTTGGTCAAACATAAGGAGGTAAGACAATTTAGGTTCAACATCACCAGATCATGTTTTACACGACCATATAAAATGAATGGTGGGCCCTTGCGGTTGTCGGGTAACCGCATATAAACGTCGGGTACATCATCAGATCAATGCACTGCAAGAACATTAGGTCAGCTTGTAGGGTTTGGCCTTTTGAGAGAAATTTTAAAAAAATATTAAATCTATTGTAATTGTATCAATTCAATTATAATTTTTTTTTCGATTCAATCAAAAATCTTTTACATTTAGGCCAATTCAGTTCATCCGAATAATTTTAACCGGCAGTCCTAATATGGCACTATCAGCACTGACGTAGACTTTTAATAATATTTTAAATTTTTTTTGAACTGGTCTATAATTCTTGTCTTTTTTTTTATTTTATTTTCTTTAGTTATTCTTTCCCCTACGCATAGGGTCAGCGAGGGCTGCCAGACAACCCTCGCTAGCCACAGGTGAGCATCGGTGAGGACGGCTTAGTACCCTTGCTGGCGTGAGAGGAGGAGGAGAGAAAACTAAAGAAAAGGAAAAAAAAACTATAAAAAAACTCAAAAATTAAAATATTATTTAGAATAGAAAAGACCGAGCTTCGGAATCGCGCTGTAGCACATATGAACTATTCAATATTGTGTTAATCTTGTGTTTTTGGTGGGATTTTCTATTGAATAATATGATGTCGCTTGATTGTTTCGCTTGGTCCATGATCATAGGAAGTGGCTGGGCATTCTCTGCCACTGGAGCCATGGAAGGAATCAATGCGCTCAAAACGGGGGACCTGATCAGCCTTTCGGAGCAAGAGCTCGTGGACTGCGACACCACCAACGACGGATGCGACGGCGGCCAACCGAGCCTGCCTTCGAGTGGGTCATCAACAACGGCGGTATCGATTCAGAAGCGGATTATCCCTACACCAGCGCGTGGCATGACCAGTGTCTGCAATGTTCGTTCTCTTTTAATTCCTATATCGATACGTCTCGAGGATAATTGTCCAAAAAGTCCTAATCTATTATACGCAGCTCATTCAGTCTTAAAATTTTCGATTGTGCCAGTTTATTTCTAAACCTTTGACGATTTGTCAATATAGTCTTTCTCGCAAATTTTGGCTGAGAACTGCTGACGTGGATCGTCCGCAATGAGTAAATTCTCTTGGAGTGAACTTAATTCGCATTTTCTTGCATTTTTCTTGAGTAATTACGTGTGACATTGAAGGAAAACATGTGAAAACGTTAGTCTTTTGCCCTATCTTTGATTTAGAGTTTGATTTTTGTTCAATCAGGAGGATGCTAACAAAGTGGTGACATTGATGGGTATGTGGGGAAGAGCATCTATCGGAGGACGATCTTGTTTGCGCGGTCGTTGGGCAACCGATTAGCGCGGCATGGACGCCTCGTCCACAGATTTCAAGTTGTACACTTCGGTAGGTCTCAATTCCTAATTTTCTTGTGTTCTGTGCTTGCACGACGAGAGATTTTGCATACAAACCATTTACTTGACGATGCTCCGAATTGGCGTGTTAGGGCATCTACGACGGTGACTGTTCGAGCGATCCCGACGATATCAACCACTTTGTCCTAATCGTTGGTTATGGCACCACAGACGGCGAAGCATTTTGGATTGTGAAGAACTCCTGGGGAACAGAATGGGGAATCGGAGGATACTTCTGATACGCAGAAACCCGGAGCTGCCGTACGGCGTATGCGCCATCAACGCGATGGTTTCTTACCGACCAAAGTGTCCCCCCACCGCCGCCTCCTCCGCCTCCACCACCGCCTCCTCCACCTCCCGCCGCCACCTCCGCCTTCCGCGCCGCCTCCGCCTCCGCCCTCCGCCGCCGCCGCCTTCCGCCGCCGCCACCCCCGCCCCCCCGCCGCCGCCGCCGCACCACCGCCTCCGTCCTCCGCCTCCCCCGCCGCCCCTCCGCCCCCCCCTCCTCCCCCGCCTCCGCCTGCCATCGCCTCCGCCGCCGCCGCCATCTCCCCCCTCCGCCCCCTCTCCCCCGCCTCCGCCTTCGCCATCACCGCCACCGCCCCCGTCTCCCCCACCTCCGCCCCCGTCTCCCCCGCCACCGCCTCCTCCC
Organism: Psidium friedrichsthalianum; assembly: GCA_019149425.1. Taxonomy (NCBI): domain Eukaryota; kingdom Viridiplantae; phylum Streptophyta; class Magnoliopsida; order Myrtales; family Myrtaceae; genus Psidium; species Psidium friedrichsthalianum. Next base: position 13,799 of record JAGVVM010021742.1, read on the forward strand.
TCCAGACAATGCGATAACTCCTCCACCTCCTGCCCCGTCTTCGAGACGTGCTGCTGCGTCAATGAGTCCAACGATTCCTGCCAGCGTTACATCTGCTGTCCTTACGAGAACGCAGTGTGCTGCACCGGGACAATCTATTGCTGCCGCAGCGGGACCTCTGAAGATGAATGTTGTGGCACGGTATGTGAACTTGGGTCTTAAGAGTTCATTTTCTCATCTCACATCACAAATTCATCTGATCTTATTTCACAACTGAAGTACGTAATCCATCTATCTGAGCTAGGAAGATAGTCTTAACTTTCTATGACCCTTATACTCCTCTTGCTGATTCCTAACAGAATGCTGGAGATTACTTGGGAGTCCCGCCAGGAAGCAGAAGAAAGGGATTTACCAACCACTGGTCTGGAAGAGGAACCGTCTCGCCGCGATCCGCTGACCACTAGAGAAGCGCCGATTGGACCAAACATTTCTCGGACTTCAATACGAGTAATCGTCGGCTATCTCATTTTACTCCCTTCACTAGGAATCGACCAGAACCCTGTATCAGTCAGGCTCATGTTCAAATATAAGTTAGAGCATGTCCTGGCTTCAGGTCAAAGGTTGTTTTTCTTCACCGCATCATATGTATTAAGGTACACTGCTTGCAGTAACTGCTACTGGTACTCGTGTTTCATCATCGCCTGAGTCGATGCTTGGATATCTCGGTGACATTCCGGGATCCAATAATAAAGAGTACATATGTTTTTCATCTTATTTTTCTGCATCTCGTGGGGTTGGGTTGGGGCTCATTTGCCGATGAGGTCGGAGAATCAGAGCCCGGCCACCGAAAGAGCAAGCGCCCTCGCGTGCAACGGCCGTGCCACCACTGTCCCGAACCACCCAAGCTTTAACCAACCCTCGTTTGACGGTCGTGAGAAAGGACCGACCCTCTTCTAGTAACGCGAGCAGTGGCAGTGCTGCCACCGCCTGAAAGGGCTAAATTCATCAGCGATTGATATAGTGATTCAAGTGCAAGGATCAACGTGTGGGATGTTGATTTGATTTTTCATGCCAACAAATACAATCTTAGTTTTTGGACAACCAACCCATGCTCCAGCTTGCATTTTTTCCTTTTCCAAAAGCAAGATAAAAGAATCATGACCAATTCGTTAAAACAGTAATAAAAGACCGATTAAAAGATGAAGTGTATGTTGACACCTAAATTTTGATTTTTTTTTATCTTACAATTAATTGCATATAGATATTAGGAGCATTCGCATAAATTTTGAATTCGTCTCGGTCCGATGGTGAGTGAATTTGATTGAATGTTCTAAAATTAATTAAGTGCATGGAACCCGCGAAAAAAAAAAGAGAGAATCTTGGATATTCCGGTAATGTTACACGTGGGAGCATAAATTTGGGCAACATATTTGGGGGGGCCATAGATAATTCATACAAATAGAGAGACATACACGTGAGGTTTAAGGTCTTCTTCGGAGGCCGAAGACTCTTCAAAAATTGGCAACTTCGACTCCTCTGTCCCAATTGATTCGTGTTCAGCTTCATTGTCCAAGTTGTTGCTGTTTTGTGCTCATCTCTGTTGCTGTTCGGCACCGAATTAACCATGGTCTAGGCGCGGTTTGGTTGCTACTTGGTGCCGATATTTCCTGCTGTCCGAGGTCCCTTTGTGCGACAATTTAGTGTCGAACCCACTGCTGTTCAGTGCTTAAATTGTCACTGTCCAGCCTGATTTTTCTTCTGTAGAGCGGTGCTTTAGTGGGCATGTTTCTGTCGTTGAATATCCAGAAAGTCTCTGCTGTTTTGGTCAAAGTTCGGCGACTTTTTAGTGTTATTTTTACTCCAAATCAGCCTAACATTTACTGCTGATTCAGCCACAAAAAAGGACGCACGAACGGGCTTGGCTTGCAATTTTCGTTCGAGTTCAACAGAAAAAAAAAATTCAAACCTCGTGACGGTTGTTGTTTTGGTTTCGTCCATTGGCCAACCACGAGCGCTCTCCACCGAGCTGATCCGTGAAGGTTCCCACGCTGTTTGGGCTTGATCATCAAGTTTCGGTGCGAATCAAAATCGGGAAGCAATTTCAGGTATTTCCTAATTTGAAACTTGGGATATTCACTTGCTTATTTTACATCAATGGTTAATTGAATTTTGCATATCCTGAAAATTGCATTGCAAGTTTAGAACATTTAATTACTTGAATTGGAAGATTGCATGATTAATTTTGGAAATAAAAAATTTGGAACATATCTTGGAATATATCTCGTGCCTAAACTTGAAAAGATTGTGATCCAATGTGAATATTTTGAAATTTTATGATAATCTTAAAATTCTCTGAAGATACTCAATGATACCCAAAAATATTTCAAGATGTGATTGATTAGGAAAATTTCCTAATCCGCAACCATATACATGGAAATAAGTCGATCTATCAGGCTTTAGATAGAATTATTTCCATAGCGGGCATTCGAATTTTGAGGGTCGATCTATCAGGCTTTAGATCGAAACTTAATTCGAAAGAAATTGCGAAATCCTCAAGTGGTTATTGGTTTTCCATATGTGAATTGATTGGATTGGATCGTTATCTTGCATATCTTTATCTGCATGCTTCAAAATCCTAAAATATTCTACATGCAGATAATTTTCCTTTCAAAATAGATTGCATATCACTCTAGGTAGGCAGCATATTTAGTTCTTAGAGTAGGGTTTCTAGATAATTTTCCATTTAGGTAAACATTGCATTTTAAAATAGAATTTGCATGTTTAGGTAAGTTTGCATGTTTAAATAGTCTACTCTAGATAGGATAGGATTAGGATAGATTTCATGCATAATCTAGTTCAAAATAACCACTTTTTGAGGTGTTTTATTTTTGGTCTTCCTTAATCTGAAAATCATAAAAAATTGTTATCATGCATTACATGTCATCTTTACCATGTCATTTTTGAAATTGCATGTTAGATTTGCATCACATATAGAATTCCATGTTTAAGTCTTTTAATTAATTCGGATACAATGTAGTGATTTAATTAAACCATAGCATAACATGTACCTTAGTTTAATTTAATTGCATGTCATTAGGGTAGTCATGTGGTTTAATTTAACCTCATATGCATGCTTAAGGTAGTCTTGCATTCAATTCAAGTCATGGCATCTTAGGATAATTTCATGCATTGCATATGGTTTTTTTTTTTTAAATGAAAACCAAAAAAGAGAGAAGATTGTTTGGCGCATGCTCCTTGCTAATTGTTTGAGCTCCTGTCTGATAACCTTTGTTAGTAACTTAGGTTAAGATTTAATCAAAACCTGCCTAATAAAACTTTTTTTTCATGAAAGAAAAGGTACGCGAAAGGGCGTTGATAGAAATGTTAGCGTAACCAAGTCCCCGAAACTCATTGATCTCTGGTTCGTAGAAATAAAGTATTTCTCCCGATACTTTATTTAGGTATCTAATCAACCTACCCCAAAATGATTAGTGGCGACTCCAAGTTAAAAATCTGTTGCATATTAATATTGAACCTAAGTTGCGATTTGGTAGAGCTTGGGAGAGCTTGAACTAGGCTAGTAATTTAATTAATTAATCTAGTAATCCATTAACCTAAAAATTTTGGAAAAAATCTCGAATTTTTAGGTCGCGACAGCTTGGGCGACTCCGCTGGGGAATAGGCTTGAATTTTTCGAAAAAATTTTTCGAAAA
>JAGVVM010021743.1:0-16957 GCA_019149425.1 Psidium friedrichsthalianum
AATTATAGGGCTTTAGATCGAAACTTAATTCGAAAGAAATGCGAAATCCTCAAGTTGGTTATTTTGGTTTTCCATATGTGAATTGATTTGGATTGGATCGTTATCTTGCATATCTTTATCTGCATGCTTCAAAATCCTAAAATATTCTACATGCAGATAATTTCCTTTCAAAATAGATTTGCATCACTTTAGGTAGGCAGCATATTTAGTTCTTAGAGTAGGGTTTTCTAGATAATTTTCCCATTTTAGGTAAACATTGGCATTTTAAAATAGAATTTGCATGTTTTAGGTAAGTTTGCATGTTTAAAATAGTCTACTCTAGATAGATAGGATTAGGATAGATTTCATGCATAATCTAGTTCAAAATAACCACTTTTTTGAGGTGTTTTATTTTTGGTCTTCCTTAAATCCGAAAATGATAAAAAAAAATTGTTATCATGCATTACATGTCATCTTTACCATGTCATTTTTGAAATTGCATGTTAGATTTGCATCACATATATAGAATTCCATGTTTAAGTCTTTTAAATAATTCGGATACAATGTAGTTGATTTAATTAAACCATAGCAGAACATTGTACCTTAGTTTAATTTAATTGCATGTCATTAGGGTAGTCATGTGGTTTAATTTTAAACTCATATGCTGCTTAAGGTAGTCTTGCATTCAATTCAAGTCATGGCATTTTAGGATAAATTTCATGCATTGCATATGGTTTATTTTTTTATTTTTTTATTTTTTTTAAAAAATGAAAACCAAAAAAGAGAGAAGATTGTTTGGCGCATGCTCCTTGCTAATTGTTTGAGCTCCTGTCTGATAACCTTTGTTAGTAACTTAGTTAAGATTTAATCAAAACCTGCCTAATAAAACTTTTTTCATGAAAAGAAAAGGTACCGAAAGGGCGTTGATAGAAATGTTAGCGTAACCAAGTCCCCGAACTCATTGATCTCTGGTTCGTAGGAATAAAGTATTTCTCCCGATACTTTATTTAGGTATCTAATCAACCTACCCAAAATGATTAGTGGCGACTCCAAGTTAAAAATCTTTGCATATTAAATATTGAACCTAAGTTGCGATTTGGTAGAGCTTGGGAGAGCTTGAACTAGGCTGGTTAATTTAATTAATTAATCTAGTAATCCATTAACCTAAAAATTGGAAAATCTCGATTTTTTAGGTCGCGACAATAGGTAAATAGTGAGATAGCGCTACGATTGCCAATATGCTTAGATGGACCAAACAATGGAAGCTCAAGTGAAGTACTAGATATTGCATTTAAAGTTTGTATCAGCTTAGATGTTGATACCGGACAAGCTCATACTTTGAGGAGCTCAAACACTACGAGCTCCGACTCTGAGGATAGTTCAAAAGTAACGTTCAAATTTAGATGCGAATTATTTTGCTAAGGCTAGTGATTGGTCTTGGATTTCTTTCTTATGATAGACAAAATGTTTTCCATAAATGAAGAAGTCTACTTATGGAAATTTAGATTCAGATTGTATGGGTAATTAAATCCATGGAGATTCTGATTTCAGTCTCAATGGGTACTAAATATTCTTTATACAATCTTGTTCAATGAGTTGATTGGAAAGTGATCCTCTAAAGATTGTCCAACGGCTAGATTGGAAGTGGAGGAGTATAAAATGAGACCAAAGTGTCAAAGAGCAAAGAGAGAAAAAGAGTCGAAAATTCCAAAATTCAAAGAGAGCTTCAATTCTATATACTTGTCTCCCCTGAGCGTTCAATTGTATATCCTTTGAGAGGTGTTGTTAATATTCAGCTTGTGTTTAGGTGTGAGATGGAGAGTTATATCTGCTTGATTATTAGCAGCACCTACTTCAAGAAAAAGTGCTTGGGTATATGCAACACTTGCTACCATAACCTTTGATTGATTAGTTAGTAAAATTCAACCAGTAGGCTGTTAACGTGGAGAGTAGATGTAGCTTGATCAAATCCAAACCACTATAATATATCGTGTGCAAATCTCTCTATCTTTTAACTTTTACTTATTGCATTTGAGAGTTTTATTGCACACACGTGAGTCCGAATATGTTACTGTTCATGTTCATATTCTGACTTGTTTTGAATTAGTTTGGTTTTAATTCCCCGTTGTTGTAAACAAGTGTTTGAAATTACCTTTTCACCTTCCCTATAAGTGATTAACGTTAGCTACAACAGACATCACCAAAATTAGCCTTTTTTTTTTGGGGTCAGAAAATGAGCCTTGTTAGTTTACCCATCTTTCAAGGCCTGTTTTCGTTTGAGAGTATGGTGAAAAAAGAGTCTTGGCAATCTAATCCATTTAAAGGAGTAAGATGATTTTTTTTTTTGGTAGATTTAAAAAGCTTAATCCGAATTATTTGGGCAGGCCATTTCCACCACTCATTTTCACTAGATAGACAAAATCGCTCTAATTATGAAAATTAGATCCTACACAAAATTAAAAATAAATTAAAAAAGAAAGTAAGTAAATAAAATTTAAGGTCACCAATTTAAATTGCAATGATTGAAGAGTAATTTGTCTCTTTAGTGAGAACGTGGTAGATTTAGTCATATAAGAAGAGGTGTAAATAGTTCATATTAATCCTTAATAATAAAATGAGAGTAATCTTCTCACACTCACATGTAACCTGGAGTGTTGGATGAAAAGAACATTATCGATTACAAGATTGTCAATGTGATTGTCGATTTAATAAAAATTACAATATATGAGGACACTGCTCATTGATAAGGCCTTCAAGTTTACAAACGTGAAGAAATGTAATATTCCTGGAGGTAAATTGCTGAGAACTGAACAAAAAAGATTTGTTGTTTCGTCTCGGATATTTAATCTATACAAGACTTCAAATGACTAGATGTGAACGAAGGCTAGTGACTTGTTTTTTTCCTTACAAGGATTTAGATTATCGAGCACAATCCCTAAGTGTAGCTACATCATTACGACAATTGGAAGTATTTTACTGTTCTATAGGTTAAATACTGTGTGTTAACATTTTCATGTTATGAACTCGGCATACATAATATTATAGACGAAGTAACTTTTTATTTACAGCTAGAATGATCAGCTACGCTTATGTTGGCGTTCTTGCGACTTTCCAAGCTCAATTGCTATGTTGTAGAATTAGTGTAGGCATGCTTTGTTGGAGTTGGCGAATACTTCGGGGATCTTTATTTCTCACATCAGGCATGCCCACGTGAGCTTAGGGAAACAGAAGTATGAACCAACGACATGTGATCCCTACGCATAGAATGCGGGGGTTCGGGGGCAGCGCCCCTGACACGGAGGTCCCGCTGGCCTGTCAGCAGGCGAGATTCCGCTCCCCGGTGAGCGGACGGCTGCCCCGCTCATTGGTGAGCGGCAGGGGCATGGGAGCAACGCTCCGAGGAAATTTTCGATTTTAGGCTTTTATTTAATTTGGTCCATTAGTTGTGAGGCCCGTTTTAAGCCTATATATATTGTTTTTTCGTTCATTGTAACCATGTGACAGAAAATCTAATATACAGACCGCATGACGTAGCCATTTTCTGGATGAATCTGGGTAAATCGCGTTGTTCGTTTTTCTTATCTCTATCATTCTTTCGATTCGATTAGTTAAACCTCATCATGCTTCTCTTTATTCTTTAGAACAGCACATGTCGGGCATTTCCGCTCTAATCAAGAAAAGGCAAATATGATTAACTCCTCCGTTTGGAGATTTTTTTCTCCTATAAAACTGAAAGACATTATGAGCACTGGTGATTGAGAATGGATAAGCTATGTGAAGGAATCGGATTCCTAAATTTACACATATGAATTTCGAATTAACATGCTCACTAAGCCTTGAATCACTAATCAAAAGCATACATCATAGTTATGAACGTGCCTTCATGTCCCACAGATTAAGTCACAATACAACCTTAAGAGAGAGTGGTTGTTTGGGAGAGGAACAGAATTTGTCGTCTATTTTTTTTTTCTATTCTTTTGGTTTTTTCTTCTCTATGTGAAGAACGTCAAAGAAACAACGTCAAGAGGAACATGAGTTATTTAGGTGATAATAAGAACGTGTGATCTTAACATGTTCAAAAATGATAACTATCTTTGGCAGTTAATTCATAATGGGTAATGGGCGGTGTTGGCCCAACATGGAAGGCACACCCGTACATAAAACCCAACACGTGAATGAATAGGTTAAGGTTGCCTTTTTGGAAGATAAGGCTTCCATTCAAGAGAAGGAAATGAAAGACCTTGCAGTCAAAATCTTTGATAAGTAATTGAATCCAATAAGCAAATGGTGGCATGGGAGACAAAAGTGATTCTAATTGGAAGTGTCTTCTCGAAGAGCATTTTATAGTTTTGCTTTGCATCTGACTGCTGTTGTGTTATAATGTTATTCTGAATTCTGATGACATTGGCCTCGTGCCAAATCAGATGATCTAATAGCTATTCAAGTATCACAGTGTGGCCCTATAATCCCAGATTCTCGGTAGATGATGCGGTTTGATGCACTGCTACTTTACTAGTGCGTCGACTTCTGAGGAAGAGGAGTCCAAAGTGGACGCATCGTTTAGTCGGTTTTTCTCCAAATATTCTCAGATTTGACTTGATCTCATTCTGCTGGACCTCTTGAATAGGCTGGCTGAACACTTGACAGAATTATGGGAATGTGCAGTTTAAAGGATCGTTAATTGGTTTTCTTGTTTGTTTAGTCTGTTGCAACATTCTTCGTGAAACTATCATATAAAAGTGATATTTGAACAGTGCTTAGTTGCTATGTTTAAGCCATGCGAGCTGTTTTCAAAAGACAAGTTCACAGGGACGGAATATCGATCAAAAAGTGGGATGCAAAGCTTTTGTTCACGCTATATTACATCCATGGTGGAATCTATTACATGAACATGTGCATATATGGGGCATTGATTGCGAGACCCTACGAAGAGGCGCGTTTGAAAGGGCATCGTCTTCTTATTTATAAGAAGTAAGATAACTTCTAAGAGGTGCATAATATAACCTTAAAAAAAAATGAACGTACATTCTTTTGTCCCTCTCTTCTACATCCTAGGTCTTCCCATTCCGTTATCTAGCTTATGTTCTTCAAATAATAGATAGGAATGTTGCAAATAGAGCCATTGCGACACCCCTCAAAGGAGTAGTTTCCCATCTAGGAACTACTTTACCATATTCTGAATTCAATCATTTCAATAAATCCCCCATAATAGTTCGTCTTGGTCAAGATCTAGAACTACCCTCAACGGTTTGCGTAGCCATAAATCCTATTTTGTATTCATTGAGATCAGTGACTTTGTATACCATTCCGTTATAAATAAACGATCTTATCATAGATCCATTTTGGTCTTGAAATTATATAATAATGGAATCAGCAACCCTAGTCGCCATCTCTATTTTTGGTTTAGTTGTGAGTTTTACTGGGTACGCCTTATATACTGCTTTTGGGCAACCCTCTCAACAATTAAGAGATCCATTCAAAGAGCACGGAGACTAGTTGAAGTAATGAGCCTCCCAATCAAATATTTGGATATCGATACATATGATATCTTTTTTCTGACAATGGGATGGTGAAGAATGGATGTCTCTTATAAACAAAACACATTAAAAAGCATTATTCCGTTACTTTAAGAATCAATTAGCATTTACGTTGTGAAATGTGGATATCTTCCTCTGTGATCATACTCGGACCATCGTTGGTTGAAGATTTGATCAAAGATTCGGCAGTAATTCAACCATATTCCTAGGCAATTCCGCAATCGAATGTCAATGGAGGTTAGTATAATTTCTTGATGCCAAATTTCAACATTGGTATTAGAACCTAGATTAGAATCTTTGCCTTGTTTCTGTCGATTTTTGGCTTGATTAATATGTGGATATTGCTATGTGATTGAATGAATATGAACAAGGTGCGGAAAAACGAGTTTGGGGGTTCAACACGAACATAACGTTTGGCGACAATTCGTGATTCTATGTTCAATGAAAATTAGTTTTGAACGTACAGGCGGACTCATCTTGTTGGGACGAGAAAGACGAGTAGTCGCATGACTGCAGCAAAGGCCAGATGTGATTGCGCGCGCCTCAACAGCATTGGCCATCGAATACGTGGCGAAACGTCACCTGTGCACGAAAATGTTTTCAATAAAAAATTGTCTTTGAACATCCATCAGAATCGTCTCATCCTGACGAGTATTTTGAGTGTCGCCCGCCCTCAATGGCCATTGGATGTGGGCACACGCACCATGATGGCGTCGGCGCTTGACGACCATGTGCGGGCAGCATGAAACGACGCCAGACGTGCTGACGTCAGCAGCTGAGTGACCGACCCAGGATCCGAACTGAGTCTGACCCGAGTTGACTCTGACCCGACCTGAGTTTGACCCGACCCGGATTAAACCGAGACGTTGCTCCCCACGGCCACGGCCACGCTGCCAGCCAACCCCCCCTCGCCCGATTTACAACAAGGGAGAAGAAAGCAAAACCCCTTGATTTTTTTTGGTCGAAAAACCCCTTGAATTGAAATCTCCAGTTTTGAAGCAGAAGGAAACCGGAGTTCTTCTTCAAGTTCATCAGATTCAGAGACCCATGTTCCATTTTTCTCGCAAAGCCCTGCTTCATGTCAGGGTTCTTCAACTTCCTCCACAAGCTGATTTACTCCGCCTGCTGCTCAGGTTTTCCTCGACCTCCTCGAAATCGGAATCATTCACAGCCTCCTACCTCGTTGACTCCTGTGGGTTGTCTCCAGAATCGGATCTCTCCGCTTCCAAGTTTGTCAAATTCGAAACCCCTTCAGGACCAGCCAGAGTCGTTGGTGTCTTCAAGAACCGAGGTTTCACTCCAACTCAAATCTCTAACATCGTTGGAAGATTCCCCCCGTTGCTCTCGGCGAAGCCAGATAAGACCCTCTTGCCAAAAATCAATTTCTTGTGCTCGAGAGGGATTTCCGACCTCGAATTAGCCAAACTTGTGGTTGCAGTCCCCAAGATTTTGAGCAGGAGCCTAGAGCAGCATTTGGTACCCACTTTTCATTACATTAGTAATTTGTTACAATCCGATGAAAAGGCCATAGCAGCCATCACGCGTGCTCCCTGAATATTGTACGAGGATCCGCAAGTTCTACTTGTTCCTGAAATTACGACTTTGAGGAGTGCTGGGGTGCCTGAGGCGAACATCCGGCATTTAGTCCTGTATCACGGGCAAATTTTTGGTTTCGGCCCTTGCGATTTGATGAGACCATGAATAGGGTGAAAGCTATGGGCTTTGACCCTTCCAAACTGAGTTTTGTCACGGCTCTGTACGTTATTATGAGCATGAGCGAGGTGATGTGGAGGAGGAAAATCAGTGTGTATGGCAAGTGGGGTTGGTCCGAGGAGGTAGTTATGTTAGCTTTTAGGAAGTATCCATTGTGTATGGCGTTGTCAGAGAGCAAAATTACTGCTGCAATGGACTTCTTTGTCAATGTGGTGGGGCTCGATTCGTTGGTTATTTCCCAACGTCCGCTAGCCATCACGTATAGCTTCAGGAAGAGAATTGTTCCTCGGGGATCGGTCTTTCGAGTTCTGCTGTCTAAAGGTTTAATTAAACCTTGTAGCCTGCTTACATTGTTGGCTGTTTCGGAGAAGAAGTTCCTGGAAAAGTTCGTGACTGCTTATTGGGGGAAGCACCGCAATTGTTGGCTCTCTATAATGAGAAGATGGGTCTTGCATGCTAGTTATTTTTGGTACTTGCTCTGGTTAATCTAGGATAGGATGCTTGTGAAACCGAAGAAAAATTGTGCTCTTCTTTTTGTCTTTTGTCTAATGCTGGATACTGAAACTGAATGAAACTCGCAGAAAAATCAAATTGATGGCCTCTCTTCCTTCTTTCTGCAATTACTAATTTGCTTCCTTTGAATTCTCTATGCCTAGGTGTGTGCCGCAGGTAATTATTATTGCATTGTGTCCCCACAATAGCGGAACTTTTGGCCATGCTCGAAACAAAGGTACTGATCTGACTCAAGGTAGCTCCTAATCAGTCAAAGTTTGGAGGAATCACGACGAAGTGCTCTGATTAATAACTTGTACTTTCCTAGATAATGGAAAAATAGTTTGACTACAGTTTTGTCTAGACTCAAATATGGAGTGGAGTCTCATAGCAATTATGTTCAGCGAACTAGATTGGTATCGTTTTAAATGTTCCTTCATGATCTTTCATGCATATTGAGACCGTGTGAGGTGAAAGGCGATGTCTTTTGAGTCTCTGAAATGGGGTTTAATCATGGATTTCAATATAATTAGGGCAACAACATATGACTTGAGACAGGGGAGGAAAATCAATGCATGCAGAAAGTGTGGTTGATATGGGGAGAATGCTGTTTTAGCTTTAAAAGAGGCAACCTTCGTGTAATGGAGTCATCTGAGAGTGAGATTGCAGACGAACTCTTTTGTCTACATCCTTATCGGTCAATATCCCATAAGGATGCTGTCCAACGGATTGGCTGGAGAAACTGTAGCTTGCTGATATCAATTACTGTTCCATACAATTTCATGCAGTTTGTGACTGCTGATTGGGTAAGGTCCTCACTCGTTGGAACTACGCAGAGAAGATGCATCTTGCATGATTGATTGGAACTCAAGGTACTTGGCGGGAAAACTGAAATGATCATCAACAAAAAGGAAAATTCTCCTCTTGCTTACATTTTTGCTACTGATGAAGCTCTTTTCTTCTTTTGTTGACGTATTTATTTCATCCTGCTGGGTTTAAAAGTTATTCCAATCTTTGTTGCAATTTTTTGGATGCTAAAAAGGGGAGGTTCGGGCCTAGTTGAAGGTTGAGTGGTTTTGCGTTCTCTTTGCAGCTGTTTAAATGCCAACCATTCTAAATGAGGAATTGTTCTTTTATATTATGGTCTAAATTTACTTTAGTTTTCGAAAAAGATTGGGCACTTTGTCCTTACATCTATGCATGCCTTTATTATCTGATGCAACTGGTGCTTCATTCAGTAGTTTCTTCATGCTCTTAAATCTGACTTGGGAATTTCTTTGAGATTAGCTGGTAATTTCCCTGGATTCTAATTTTCCGGATGCACGGCCTGTTGAAGTACACGCTTCTCCAGCAGTGCTACTTGCCCTGAGTCCTTGGAAAGTCCCAAGTGACAGAAATACCATGTACCTAAATTGTGAGTACGAGCTCTTAATGCTGTAAGATTGATGTTTTTATATGCTTGTTGCTTGGGCTTGAGATCCATGCAAGTTCTTTCGGCGGCGGTGTTCCGATTGATTGGTTCTTCTATCTTCTTTCTCAGCAGCATCACACTGAGTTGAATATTTCAATCCCTTTTTTTTTCCTTCTGATTTTGGGTACTCAAATGATGACGCGCTACTTGAATATCAGTCTTGGCCATGTGCTGTCTGCGGCATACGTGACTTTTTGAATAAAATGTTAAATCCTACATAGCTTTTCTATATAATAAGAAGGAGGAGGAGGAAAAAACGATTTGTCACCGCATCTTCTTCCTTGCCTTTCCTTCCCTCATAAGCTCTTCGGCTTTGACGATAACCCCACTTCCTCTCCCTACGACAAGCTGGATTGACCCCGTTTCTTGGCTCCAACGACCTTGAGCTCGCCTTCTGGATTTTCGGTGTCTTTGCCCATAAGAGTGCCCTCTTGAGCTTGATTTTTGCCATCGGTCAGCTTGGCCTTGTGACGTTTGTGTTCCCAAACGAGCGGCTGCTGGAGTGGGCTTGCTTCTCGCTCGACAAAACCAAGGATGGTTGCGTGCTGGCTGAACTGTGGTCTCTTCCGTGCGATATAGCATTCCTTTTGGTGAATAAAAATTGATGATCTTGAATGTTCTTGATGCGATTAACGGCACGATTGCTTTAAGTTATTTGACGTGAAAAACATATAATCACATAAATTAGGATTGAGAGTACACGATCTTCAAATTTGTATAGAAAGTAAACATTATATGTGGATTTATAGTTGGACGTGTTAAAAAAGAAGAAATATAAATGCAAATAAAGCATTTCAATGTAAAAACTAAATTAAATTATTCCCACCAATTAAAAAAAAAATACTAATACAGGGAGACTGCCCAAAAACCTGGCACGAATAGGTTTACGCCTTTGGTTGCTTTTATCGGAGAGAATATACGCACCTAAAAATTGACTTTTTATAACTGATTTTTCACCACATAATTTTTCTTTTTTTGTTGAAATTCACCACATTCAACATAATTACTAACAGAAATTGTGGATCAAAACATCCAACGCAAATGTTGACTAATTCAAGGACTGCGTTTGGTTATAATTCATTTGTTGCGCGGAAAATAGTTTTTCCAAAAAGTATTTTTCGGATTTTCGGCATTTGTAGGCGAAAAATAAACTAGTCCCAAAAAACATTTTTCCTATGGAAAAACTCCTTCAAAAGTGGGGAAAAGAGGAAAATATTTTCCTCATATTTTCTTATTTCAAAAAAAATTATTTTTAGTTTTTAATTATTATTAATTACTTTCTTAATTTTTTTCTCTTTTTTTTCTTCTTTGACTTATTGTTCAGTTACTTGAGGCCGAGCTAGATCCGGCAAGGCTTGGCTAAGCTCGCCGGCCTCCAGTGAGGCCGAGTTAAGGCCAAGCCTCACCTGTGACTGGTCGCTGACCTTCGCTGTGTTTGGCCACCGACTGAACAAGAAATAAAGAAGAAAAAATAGAAGAGAAAAAAAATAAGAAAGTACTTTTAAAAAATATTAAAATTCAAATTATTTAATAATTTTTTTAAGGAAAATCAATTCCTAGACAAACGACCGAAATAGTTTTTCAATTCATTTTTAAGTCTCAACCAAACACTGAAATATATGGTTTTTTCCTAGAAAATGACTCTTCAAAAAATATTTTTCGAAATCATCACATTTTCCATGAAACAAATGGAGCCTAAGGAAAATTGTGAAAATGTCCTAAACCTATTGTACTTTTCCCATTTTAATTCAAAACTTTTTAATTTTGTCAATTCAATCTTAAATCTTTTGCATTTGTGCCAATTCAGTCCATTCGGCCAACTTTGACTAGTCAGTGCTTACGTGGATGCCGATTAACGTGACGTGGACGTCGAGGCTAACGTGGATAATTTTTAATAATTTTCAATATTTTTTCAATGCTGACATGGACGCGGGGGCTAAGTGGATGCCGGGCTGGTGGGTCTGTGTACCTGTCTGGTTCTGGTTCTTGGTGGGAACCATCCACCCGGCCCAATTCAACGGCCCTATTTGTATAATATAGAAATACAGTATATTCTCTCCGCACCGTGAATCATTTGTTTGTTTTCTGGACTTCAGTTTGGAAGCAGCCTCATTGCCATTAAAAAGAACCATTCTTTCTTTGATGTTATCGCATTAAAGAATAAAATAACATTTCACAATTTCTGCCTCCTACTTTATGGTTAATGGAAAAGAACAAAGTTCTTGCCTTTTTATGAAGTTATGTCTTTCTTCAAACTCTATACCAAGACATTCTTTGTTTTTCATTGATATGTTTTTCAGTTTAATTTCTCCCTTACAACATGGCATCTTCTTTGTTTTCACAAACAACATGGAATTGATGTTTGTGCTCGATAAGACCTACCCGGAAACCGAACTAGACCGGTGGTTCAATTCTAGGGTGGGTCCATAGAACGAGTGGGCGGTTCATGATTCCCATTTTGCGGAACTGGTCCCTAACGGACGGTTCTCTATTTTAGGGTGGAACCACTCATTTTGAAATGATCACCTCTAGCATAATAGGGTCTTTGCCAAAAAAAATTCTCTTTTTGACCAAATTATAGTACCCCAACTCCAGGGTGCTACCACCCGAGCCGTGACGTCCCGAGCCGTGATGTCCCAAGCCGTCAATTTAACTAATGACATTAACTTAATGATTGTTTTCATGCAGCAAAAAATCCATTTATGAAATAAATTGGACTTGGCAATTTAATAACACAAATGGCAATCTATACTGCCAATACACATTTTATAAACACAAGTTCTTGTGAATTACATCAGTCGATATCTACATAGAGACATTAGCCTGGGGATCATACAGTCACCTAGCCCCAACTATAAACAGTCAGTATGTCTACTAATCGTCCCTAAGTCAAAATGCCACCATCACTAACTCCAAAAATGCAAGCTTCCTAAAATGCTGCTCTCGGCCATCCCACCTACTTAGGCCGCTGCCTTGGCCGTCGCTCCACCGTCCACCTCGCTATCAACATCACAATCGTCTCCCCCATCAAAAAGGTCATGGGGGGTGGGGTCCTCACACTATTTGTCAATCACAAGGAACACAGACACAAACCTATATATCATCGGGGCCAAGCCGACTCCAATGTCGACCTTGAGGGTGGCTATCACATAGGTAAACGTAATCCTGTGCTCATTGGGAATGTCAAAATCTTGGGTCTCCGTCTCAAGCTCAATGGGGAGACTGTAGCGGAAGCCTGGGGGAATCAGAATGAAACCCGTACCTGTCAATCTAAAAGACAACAATACCACAAGTGTAAGACATCTTAGCGAGTAAATTCTATCACTCTAACAGTCACTCGATTCATCATATTGCTAGAGTCCATAACTAGCATAGCAATCAATTATTAAGCTAAGATTCACATATTAAAACTCATAATACAATTTATCAATGAACATGCAAAAATGGAAGTGCTGGAATGCATGAACTCCCATGTACATTGCTTGCCATCATTGCACTCAAGTCAAATACCGACTCGTAGCATTAGTACTTTTCTCGGTGTTACCACCGACCCTCATGACAACTCCCCGTCATGAGTTCCTCACCTCGAGGTTTCACGTTATATACCACGTGGTCCTCTTGGGACCACCAAACCAAGGCATCCTGTCTCCCTCGGGGAATTAATCACATTCCTTATTGGGGCCCTCAACCCCTTTCACCATGTGTATGCAATGCCATGCAATTCAAATACATGCAAGATGTGCCATGCTAGTGTTACACGCATCAATGTCACAACCAAGCAAGTCAAATACGAATAATCTTATAAACAGTGCATTTACCATTCGGCTTACCAAACTGAACGTTCTCAAATTCAATAACTACACATATGCAAATCACAATGGCATGAAAAATAAGTATAAAGCGGGTTCTTATTTCTCGTGTAGCCAACCTATTTAACCAAGCATTCCTCAAGTTCATGACCGAACCTCCACATACTTGACTTTTATAATTTAGCATCATATTGGTGACAAGTCCCATTTGGGAACCTACAGCCGTATAAATAACCTAAACTAGATACCATCGTTGTCGTATCCAAATTGTTAACTAAAGTCCACTCTTGTAGAGTTTCAATCCTCGGTAGCCCCCTTCGTGCGAAACATTCTAATCTAATTAGTCAATCACCATGCAATTCCATCGCTCAATGATAGAGGTACTAACCGCAATATCGCTCCTAAAGATTCTGCACAAACTCACAAGGATTGAGCATTCATCCACAACAGATCAAGCAACAGAAGGAAACAGTTTAAACTAGATAGCTTATCCACTCATCCTCACTTCTGGCTCATAGCAAGTCAACATCGACTCGTGAGTACCCTAGCCACCACCATCGTCCACTTTCAGTTCTTTTTAGCCCTAACTCAAATCGAAGCTACTACCTCCCCATTTACCGACCTACGGACTCAACTGAAAACAAAATGAAGCGAGAGAGGGTGAGAGCGAAGAGTTTACTCACCTGAACATTCGGTGCCAAAGGAAAACAAGTGCTGATCTCTGACGGAGGATGGTGGTCCACGGCGGCAGCTAGACCTCCTGAGAGCTTCCTCCAAGAATTCCTGTCGCCCGTCCTCCTTTCCCTCTTTTCTTTTCTCTTTCGCGAACTCCCTCTCTCTTTCTTCGGGCGGACCACACGAAGAAGGCCAAAGAAATGATGGAATTTTGCTTCCCCAAGCTCATGATGAGCTGCATTGAGTCGATGGAAGAAACAATTCGCCAAATGTCATGCTTCTTATGTCCGCTACATCTCTCTCATTTCCATATGCATGGCACCTCCACCTTTTCACTTCCCATTTTGCGTATGGCCACGCCAAGTCTGACACCCCTAATCCCTTACTCTTGTATTTAATCCTCTCTTATAATTGTAGTCGTGTCCCATAAATTTGGCCGTGGGTCAAATTGCCGTGGATTGTGGCGCTAATTTAGTGTCCAATTTTAGAGTAGCAACTTATCCTTAGATTCAAATAATTCATCGCACCACATTATGCCCAATTGGAATTAAAAACTATAGGATTGACTTTAATGTAAATGAAATTTCCAAAGTAGAATTCTGGACAAATTGATTGTCCAATGAAGTGTGATGTTGTCTACTTTCCGTTGATCAAACTATCGCGACCCTTCTGAGCGAAGCGGAGGGGTTTAGGGGTGATTGCCGAAATTCTACGAATCCAATGCAATCCGTGGGAATCGACTTGGACTCTCTCAAGTCCACACCTAACGCGACGGCTGAATTCGAAAATCGAGTTTCGACCTTAGGTGCGGTCGGGTGGCATGTGCGTAGGTGTAAATGCTTTTAGAGTCGCCACTAATCTTTGGGAAAGGTAGATCAGAAATCTCATCTGGCGATGGAAGTAACTGTACAACTCTAACGGAACCAGAGATTTGGGATCGGGGACTTAGTTATGCCAATATTTCCATTGACGCCCTTTCGATGCATAAGTCGGATGATTTCCTAACTATGATTTTATGCAGATGAATTGGAATGAGGAAGTCCTAAAATCTAGGAGTTCATGCAGATGGGAATAACTAACCCATCGATCATAATCAGCAAGATATGTGCGCAAACCAAGGATCCAAAATATGCAGATAAAAGGCATCAAATTAGTACATGAAATCCCTAGTGAAGTCCTAAAAATGTAGAAAATGGATGAACTAAAGTTTGGAAGGAGTTTAGGATGATTCAAAATCGATTTGCCTATCATGGAAGAATCATCATTTTCGGGAACGATTTGCCCAAATGGGCAAAATTGTCAATTTTGGAGAGATTTGAAAGAAAAATCATTAAAATAGAGTTCGCCAGTTGAATGTGCTAGTTTCTCAGTTTTCAAGATTTTCTACAATTTTGGAATGATTTGCCCATTGAGGAGGAAAATAGCCATTTTAAGAAGAATCGAGAGCTAAAATCACAAAATATGAATTTGGCCAATCAAGTTTGACCATTTCCCATTTTTTGTGATTTTGGGGAATTTTTTGAAATTTTGAAAACAATTTTCCAAGGGGCACAATCATCACTTTGAAAATATTGAAAGGGTAAAACCATCAAAAATAGGATTAGCTAGTTAAAATGGCTCGCTTCCAAAATTTTTTGAGATTTTTGGGAATTTTTGGGAATTTTTGGAGAGAATTTGCCAATAAGGGGCAAAATCATCATTTTGAAAAGATTAGAAGTGCAAAATAATCAAAAATAGGATCAATCATTTAAAACAGCCCATTTCCAACTTTTGAGGCATTTGGGAATTTTAGGAAATTTTTAAGAATTTTTCCCAATTTTTTTAATGAATTTTCTAAGTTTTGCGATTTTTAAAAACTTTTCGATTTTCTTTTATTATTTTCGAATTTGTTAATTTTTTAAAATTTTTTATATTTTTTGGATTGAGTCGAGTTGCTCGGCCCAGATCGAAAGGGTCCAAATCGGTCTAAGCATCAAAATGAAGTAATTTTGGACTTTTTTGAATTTTTGAATTTTTTTATTGATTTATGAATTCCCGCACTTTTATTCATTTTTATATTTTTCAGCCCAAATTTTTAAATTTCAAACGAACGCACTAGATTTCTCCATGTGGCTTAATCACAGCCACTGGATCAAAATAAATTTTATATTTTTCTTAAAAGAAACAAACAACCGAGATCATGAGGTGTGGCCAAACCTGAGCCACACGATCACAAAAGGATCAAAAATCAATTTTAATTTCTAAAAATAATTTTTTATTTCTTTTAGAAAATGACAGGCTGATATGGTAGCTACGTCAACGCCACCTCAGTCATTGACCGGTCAATGACACAAGGTTGAAGATGACTACCGATGGTTGAGAACTTCCTGATGACATCCAATGGTGAGATCTTATTCGATTTGGGCAATCTTGGTACCGTTGGAATCGTCTCAACCTAAGATACAACACAATCCAAAATCTAGCCCAATCTAATCGTGTGATCGCCATGGACGAAGCTCGAAAGCATTTGGCCATAGTAGATCCCGATGAACTCCAAACCTAAAATTGAGTTGCACAATACATATGGCTAGCGTCTAGGAGGTTCGAAGGCACTTATCTGAAGTTCGATCAAGTCAAGAGCATCTAGAACAAGCTAGTAGGTCGCGATGGGTTTAGGTCGGGAGGTCCGACTCGAAGGTTTTTATGTAATGAAATCATGAAACAAGTGTGTGTGTGTGTGTGAGAGAGATTAGCAAGAGCTTAGAAGTATTTTGAATCAAGGATCTCAAAAAAAAAAAAGTAACCAAATCAAAATCTGCCATTAATAGAGCTTCGGCTAAGTAAAAATAGCGTTTACCATATTCGGCCATGAAAGGTTGACCAAGGCAATTCGAAACGCTCCTTAGAAACATACGAAGCTTATGGAATCAATGAGAAGCATCGGTTTTGCTCCGAGCGTAGTTACGAAGGCTTGTAAGCCCCAATGGAGCTCACCGGCTATGGCCGACAAATAGGTTTGCCAAACCTCAATCTCTCTCTATTCTCTCTATCTCTAGCCTTCCTTTTTGTGAAGTCTCTCCGTCTAGACCGACTCGTTGCTGTCTGAGTCGATGCTTTGGTCCTTTTCTGGTTGTTTAGCGCGTCTGGGTCCCTCCGGGTTTTCGTCTCCGCGCTCTTTGCGGCTTACATCCCTGCTCGCGCGATGCGTCCTGAATGCGCTCTCGGCGGGGGCCGCTGGTTGTACTACGGACAGCGGGCTACAAGGGGCGATAGGATTGTGGGGGGGGGGGAGTTTTGGGGGG